>PVJS01001516.1:0-83394 GCA_004027185.1 Glis glis
GAGAGAGAGAGGGAGAGACAGGGGGAGAGAGAGAGACAGGGAGAGAGAGAGAGAGAGAGTGAGCTGAGGCTGGCCATGAACCCGGATCCTCTGGTCTCTGCCTCCCAAAGTACTGGGATTACAAGCGTGCGCCACCACGCCCGGCTTAATACTGTTTTTTAAAGTGGGTTACTGTGGATCAGTTACTTGATTTTTCATGCAAAGTCCCTAAATAGAGAGAGAGAGAGAGAGAGAGAGAGAGAGAGAGATTTAATTAGCTCTGAAGTTTGAGAATTATCGAAATAAGCACTATTCCCATACTACTTCTCTGTACTTTCTTGTACTTCTGATGTCTTTAATTGCTAGTGTTTCTTGCTTGATGTGTGAATGTGCTTGGCAGCCAGTGCCACGGAGTTGAGTACCAGGAGCTTTCTCATAAGTCACATATATGCAGAAGGTTTTCTGACAGGGCAGAGAAAAGAAAATCTTAAATTTGCCTCAGCCCACGGTCTACTGCGGAGCATGCTGTGTCTGGAGTGCTGATTGTGAGAGTGTCTGATTGGAAAGGTGATCTGTAATTCATTGAGGCTCCTCGCTGCAATTCCATTGAGAACTCTCTCTTCCTCCATTTGCCTTGTTTTAAATATCCTGGACAGCTAGGTTGGTTCCATAATTTGGCTATTGTGAATTGTGCTGCTATGAACATGGGTATGCATATATTACTGTAATTCTCTGGTCTTGACCCCTTTGGGAAGATACCCAGGAGTGGTATAGCCAGATCATATGGTGGATCTATTCCCAGTTTTCTAAGGAATCTCCATAGCGGCTGCATTAATTTGCACTCCCGCCAACAGTGTAGAAGAGTTCCTATTTCCCCACATCCTCACCAACATTTATTGCTATACTTCTTGATGATTGCCCTTCTGATTGGGGTTAGATGGAATCTCAGAGTAGTTTTGATTTGCATCTCCCTGATTGCTAATGGTGTTGAACATTTTTTCATGTATCTATTGGTCATTTGTGTCTCTTCTTTTGTAAAATGTCTATTCATTTCATTTGCCTATTTCTTGATTGGGTTATTTGTTTTTTTAGTGTAGAGTCTTTTAAGTTCTTTGTACATTCTAGATATTAGTCCTCTGTCAGAGGGATAGCTTGCAAAGATCTTCTCCCATTCCGTAGGCTTTCTCTTTAGACATTTGATCATTTCTTTTGATGTGCAGAAACTTTTTAGTTTAATGCTATCCCATTTATTAATTCTTGTTTTAATTTCCTGGGCTTTGGTGGTCTTGTTGAGGAAACTGGGAAATGCACACAATGGAATTCTACTCAGCAATAAAGAAGAACAAAATTATGTCATCTGCAAGAAAATGGAAAGACCTGGAGAACATTATGTTAAGATCAGCCAATCACAGAAAGTGAAGGGTCATATGTTTTCTCTCATATGTAGAAGCTAGGGAATAATTGGGATACCATAGAGACTCCAGATAATGGAGGAGAAGCCTCAGTGGAACCAGGGAGGTGGTCTAAGGGAAGGGGAAGACTGAGATTCATAAACGGAATTACTACCATCGACTGTGTACATATGTGAATATACTAACATCAATTGTAGTACGCTGTATTGGGAAGGGGGGAAAAGGGGGACACCAAATGCCGAGTGCTTGTATGTCAATGTCAACATGATTTACATTTGATGTGAGACTATAATGCACCAATAAAAGCACATAAAAAATCCTGGACATTAGCCAGGCATGGTGGCGCCTGCTTCTAATCCCAGTACTTAAGAGGCTGAGATAGAAGGATCGCAGGTTCACAGCCAGCCTCAGCTGGCTTAGTGAGAGGCCCTCTGCAACTTAGTGAGACCCTGTTTCACAATAAAGTATAAGACCCTGTTTTCAAAATAAAGTATAAAAAATAGGGCTGGGGGTGTAGCTCGGAGGTAGAAGCCCCTGGGTTCAATCCCCAGTACTGCAAAAAATTTTAAAAAATAAATAAATATCCTGGACCCCCATATTCTGTGGGGGTCACTTTCCCCACTGAGATACACATCTATAGTTCTTCCTAACCTTTTCTTTTCTTTCTGTTTTTTTCTCCCTTTTTGGTACTTGTGATTGGACCCAGAGGCATTCTACCTCTGAGCTACACCCCCAGCCCTTTTTATTTTTTTATTTTGAAACAGGATCTCACTAAGTGGCTGAGGATCCACAGCAAGCTGTTAACTTGCTGAAGCTGACCTCAAATCTTCATTCCTCCTGTCTCAGCCTTCCAAGTTCTTGGACTCCAGGCATGTGTCCTTCCTAACCATTTTTAGTTGCTATAGCATCTCTGTACTTTCCCATTTAGCTGTATACTACATATTGACATATGTCAGTATTGTCTGACATCAATTGTATATACTTCTAAAAGCTATGAATTATGTTTCCCTCTTTTATGCTTTATTTTTTCCAATTTTTGTTTACTGCACAAATGTCAGCATAATAGTAATGTGGAAACAAAAGAAAAATTAATTTTTGGTCCCCATTACAATGGGCCAGCTATTTTTGTTCTGTTTCTTTCTAGTTTTAGATCATTTTAAAAATTGTCAAATAATTGTACTCTGAGATGAGAGATCATTCTGTCTTTTACTTGAAGTATTTATGACAAACACTTCTTTGTATTGGTACATCATTGTCATCTTATGGCTTCTTATTTCATTGAGTTGATGGATTATCATACATCTTTGTATTTTTAATTACTAATCATTGAACATCCCAGTGTTTCTCTATTTATAAGCATCATCCTATTGTGCATCTTTGTTCTCATAGATTTCTCTTTCCTTTTGGGTTATTTCATTGTGTAGATCAAGAGGTTTGAAGATTTTCCTGGCTAGGCTGCATGCTGTCTTCTGTTTTCTTTATGTTTGTTTTTAGCCAGGGCCATTCATAAGAAGGTACTTTGTCAATGACTAGGGATGAGGTGATGAGGAACCCTCTTTGGAAGCTGCCCTCTTATGGGAAATTACTTGGGGGATTCTGAGGAAGTTCTTCTAGGACATGGCAGTGAAAGTATAGCAGTCAAGGAGTCTTTGGAAAGCATGACAAATTGTGAGGCTGTAAACTGCCATCTTGAAATTCATTTATGTAGCCTACTCTAATCTGCATTGGGACTATCTCTAGTAAATAACAACACATTTTCAGCCATATCCAAAGATGATTAAAACTAGCCTGATCTCCCCCATATCATGCCAGACATCACTTGGAAACCTTCTTTTGTGTCTAATCTGAATCTCAACCTGTCTACTATGTGAGGTCATCTTCAAGCATTATCGTCTGGCTTGCAATACAAACACTTAGGTACGTTCTTCTGCATGGAGAATAGAGACACCGCCCATTCTGTTGTGACCATGGGTGATTTGTTGGGTTTGGGGTGGGGCATAGGGGAGTGAAGGCAAAGGTTTAGGAACTGTGTTCGAAGGCGACCCTCAGTGTGACTTCATGGTAGGGCCTTCAGGACCAATCGTTGCTTGGTTTCCATTGTCCTAAAGGATAACTGACTCTGCAGCCTGATGGCATCTTCTGCGATGGGTGATGATTGCCATCCCATTCCAACCGGACAGTGAACCTTTGCTAGACCAATTTAAAATTATTTGGGTAGTGACTAATTTATATTATAGGAGGTCATAACTATTGGTGACAGCTTGCTCTGAAGCCCGTAATCAAAATTTGGAAGGGACAAGAACTCTGTAGATATGCTTATCTCACAAACTTTCTCTTTCTCTTTTACTCCTTATTTTCCCTCTGTCTTTGTCTTTTTTCAGTGTTTCAGATGCTGTTTTCTTCTCCCCACCCCCATTCTTTTTCTACACTGCGTTTTTCTCTCTTCCTTTTATTCCATCTTTGAACCCACTTTCCCCTTGGTTTTTGCCATTCTTAACTTCCTTCTTTTACACTGGGAAACTAGGTTTTAAATTTGGAATGTGCAACCTGGTGTGGTGGTGCACACCGTAATCCCAGTACTAGGGGGCCTGAGACAGGAGGATCACAGGTTCGAGGCCAGCCTCAGCAACTTAGAGAGCACTCAGCAACGGTAGCTCAGAAGTAGAATGCCCCTGGGTTCAATCCCCAGTACCAAAAAAAAAAGTGTGCTAAGAAAATGTCATTTTATAGTGAAAAACTGCAGAATTCAGAAACTACATTTGTGGCTTATTGGTGGCTGAGAAGCTGTAGCGGGAGATGGTGGCCATGACAGGGATTTAAGGATGACAATGAGTGTCTCAGGTGGACTTGTTTGTTGTGGGATAGCCGATTCCATTTGGCTGGATGTGGCCTCTCCTTCCCATGTAATTAACAGCATGCCAGCCACAGATCAGAAAGCGAATGCAGTTCAATGACTAATGTCACTTGCCTTACCCAAGGGATCTCTCGGCAAGGGGTTTGCTGGATATCTACCCAGGAGTGGCATTTAAACTCGGCCACCGGAGGTATTCTCAGACAGCTGCTCAATACAGATGGCTGATGAGTTGGGAAGCTTCAGGCAGATGGGTCCAGACGCCCAGGGGCAAACTGACCCTTTTCTCCCTAGGCACAGCAGCATCTGTGTTGGCTGTTTGGAAAATAATCAGAAAACATTTCAACTTATTTTTCCCCCAAGTTTAGGGGGCTCAAATTTTGGTGACTAAATTAGACTTCTAAGTACAGTACCCTAAACTCCATGAACAGAGATCCAGACCAAGAAGCAGGCTTGCTCCCTTGATAAGTGTTGCAGTGGTCTCGGACTTCTCCTGGCTTCTGTGTTGTGTGCTGACTGCAGGGACATTCACAGGGAGAAAGGAGTGGGGAATAGGATGAGCCTGGGAATGATAACTCACTTGCTGGAGATGCATACAGCAACCTGGGGAAGGGTAAAAGGCAGAAGAGTTAACCCCCCAATCATGATTTCATTTACTCAATTCAAGAATTCAGTGAGGTGGTTCCGATAGATCCAGGATGCAGAGAGAGCAGAGCTTAGTGTTAACAGTCTTCCAGTAACCACTCAGGTGTTATTCCCAATGCCAGCCAGCTCGCTTGAGTTTCACAAGAAGATGGGCAGATGGTGGCCACTCAGTTCTGGACTTGCCAGCAGTTGGGAAGCCGCCATCGCCACCTCAGGAAAGCCAACTGAGCAGGCGCCATCTGTGTTGGCTTCTCAGGAACAGGGCGGTGGTTCTAAGTGGAGCCCAGCGGGGAGAGAGAGACCTTTTAGTAGGCATGCATTCCTCTTTTCTAAGTTTTGAATTTAACAAGCTGATATCAAAGGAGGATTTCACCATTATGCTTTGAGCCTACCTGAGGCAAGATGGGCCTGGAGGTTAGAAAGGAGGGGAGACCTGGTCTGTGCTGAGCTCCCTCAGATTCCTTTCTTTAATCATTTACACAAAAACATCAGATGGCCTAGGAGCTATTAGAGATTTTGCAACATTGCTTCACAATTTGACTTTAAATAATTCCCTGATAATTGGCCCCATATGTAATTAAAGGCAGATTTGAAATAGCACATTCTAAGGCAAATTGAAAGGAGTGTTTGGTCATCTCTTCCTTTGGTTCCTTCCATCAAAGGGGACTGTTGTGACTTGGCCCATCCTCCCTCAATGGTCCTTCTCCTTGGCACCCCAGATGATGACAGGGCAGCAGGTGGTGTGGCACACACAAGCGGAGGAGGGTTGCAGGCCCCGGCGCCACTACTGGCTAGGTCGGAGAATGAGGAGATGACACTGTAGTCACTAAATCTAATTTGAAAGAGTGTCTCTCTAGAGCTAAATGAGTTTGCCTTAAATTCTGTACTGTTTCAGATGATGTAATTCTGAGAGACATTTTATTAGGCAGATTAAATTAATATACAGGAAATGGTATTTCACATTTCACCAGAGAGGAAAGTCAAGTCTTGTGAAAGTTGTTTACTGCAACAGAAGGTTGCTACGTGTCCATTTCCACTTGATTTTCTCATTGTTTCAGGCTCCAAGTTCCCTGCTGCTCTCACTCCTCCCGAAGTAGAAAGTCAATCTCTGGGAGCTCGCTAAGATGAATAAGAGCCCTCTGCCCATGGTGTGGAGTTTGGGTTCAGTGCACATAGTCAGTGGAAACCTCTGCTCTATCAAGCGTGCTCCTGTGCATACTTGGGACCTATTTTTTTTTAACTCCAGTGTCATAATGTGGATGAAAATTTTGCTTCTGACTATAGCATATAAGTCCAATAACTGCTTGGTAATTAAGTAGTTGACTTGAGCTCTGTTTCTGGTATTGTTGGTGATGTGCCCACCTGAGACAAGTCATTTGACCACTAGATAAAGACTCTAATATCCTAATCAAGAATAACTGCACCTCCTGATACAGTTCCTTAACTCCTCAGTTTACATGAACCTTGTTCCAAAATATACCTTTTCTGCATTTAGCTGATGATGTGTATAAGAAGAAAGGGAGAATAATATAATCAACAATTTGTTGTTGTTATTGTTGTTGTACTGGGGATTGAACCCAGGGGCATTCTACCTGCAATCCACATCCCCATCCCATTTTTTATTTTGAAACACGGTCTCGATGAGTTGTTGAGGGTCTTGCTAAATTGCTGAAGCTGGCCTTGAACCTGTGATACTCCTGTCTAAACTTCCCAAGTACTGGAATTGCAGGCCTGTGCTATCTTGCCTGGCCTGAGGTGGTATTTTGGATAGGGATGCAGGAAGAAAGGGTAATGAGGGATGCTTCGAAATCTCTTATTCTTTCTTATATTAAAAGTAATATTGAGAAAGCCATTCCTGGATATTGTGAGTAAATTTCTTTTCTGAAATATCTTAAGTGGCTGAGGAGAGGACTTCAGTTTGAAATGACCTTTTTCTTCTTTATTAAATGAAAGCACAGGTGATTTTCTCTCCACCTATAACCTTTTACAGAGTCTCGAAGAACTGTGAGTTTCAAAGGAGAGGAGGAACAGAAATGAAGTCGACTAGAGATGCCATCTAAAATAAAAACTCTCCATATGGAATTGCTTTTTCCTTTCTTCTGACATTGTCCTCACTCTGAGTCCTAGGAAGTTGACTGTCTTTCAGAATTTTCTTACAGGATGGTCATTGATGGCTCTTGTCACCCCCTGGTTTCTGTCATCATCCAAATAATTTGTATCTTCTACATAGTGAAAATTTGTTCATCCCAACAACAAGTTTTTATTTTAGAATTTTTTTTATAAACTTTACTTACAGGTTGGACAGATAATTAGAGTTCCAAAGGTACAAAATAGTGATAGTGTTCCTTCCATCCCTTTCTTCCACACTCCTTTTCCCCTTCCACAAAGGCAACTATTACTCACAATCTTTTGTTGTTGTTGATTTTTAGTCCTGGATTTGGATCTGATTGTGTTCAGAAGCAGATGTGATCTAAGTAAAGTCTTTAAGTTAGATATTCTTTATTGCTTCCAGCAAATCTAAAATGTATTAGAAGAGAAAGTAAGGCCTGGTTATAGGAATAAACTAAGGGATTATTTTTACCTAATAACACAAGTATGCCTAGAAATCTCACAGGTAAATTTGCTATGTCTACATTTATATGGCCGCATTTCATTGTTCAAGATGACACTGAATGGTAGATACACATTTTATGTACAGCTAAGAAAGAAATTTTAAAAACTAGCTAGTTAAGCTATTACCTAATGCCTCCAATTCTTAGATATTTAAAAATATTGTATTTATTGAAGGAGCTTTGCTAGAATTAAAGATACATAAATGTTTATTTTTAACACTCTTATAAACACATAAAAAGAAAATATAAGGGAACTAGATCAGCTTATATTTATTCCTAAAATTTCTACACAAGGGAGTTCAACTCTCCTGAATAACTTTTAACTCAGTGTCATAGCTTGCCCTGGTGCCATCAAGATTATTGTTGAAATAGTTTAAAAAGAACCTGAAAAAGAATAGAAACCCATTGGTGCTTGAACTCCTTACCTCTGTGATGTAGAGCTAACACACTTTTGACAAATGGTGAGCTGGTTAATTCTAGTTTCTGCTTCTCCCCACAACCATTTAGAGTTTGGGGTTAAAAACTGCTCTGGTCCATCCCAGGGGTTTTATCCAGACCTCGATACCATGCTGCTAATTTGATGGTGGTGTTTTTAGTGTTCACACATGACCATGAAATGAAGAATACTTTATGACTGCTATCTACTGGACAGCAATTGAAAGATGCCATTGATCCTCTCCAAATTTAGAACTGTTAAATTTAAAGGAAAAAAAAAAGCTACTCAGACTCAATGAAAGATGTTAATAATAATTCTGGTTCTTATTAATTTAAATAGAATTTATAGAATTTTTTATGTTTAGATGAGAATTATCTTTGTTGTTGTTTTTGCTAGGGATAGAACCCAGGGGCATTCTACACACCCAGGCTTGTTTTATTTTTCATTTTAACAGGGTCTCACTAAGTTGTGGCCAGCTGAGGCTGGCTACGAATCTATGATTCTCCTGTCTCAGCCTCCCAAGTACTGGGATTACAAATGTGCACCACCATACCTGGTTGAGAATTACCTTTAAACTGTGGGCTTTTGTGGTACTCATAAATCAAAATTGTAAGGCAAATTCTTTTTTGAGATTTTTGAATTGCCTTAGTTTCCTATGTGTGGAACATGCCCCCAAACCCAGAATGCTCACAGGTATTAACAATACATTTCATATTCAAAACATCTGAAGTGACTCAGTTTGAGTATTTAAATGACAGGTTAAAAATTTGTTTCTTTGTTAATGAGTCAGCCACTTGTTTTACTATAAGAAATTCAGAAATCTAATTCATGGATATTCTTCTAATTAACAAACTGAAAAGCCACAAAAACATCTGAATTTGAAGCCCAGCATGATTCAAGTCATAGCTATTTTTTTCTTTCTTTGAAATGTTTAGCATTACAACCATAGGTTAAGAAAAATTATTCAGAAATGGAAATAAGGCAAATAATAGGGTGACATATCCTTTCAATGTCATATTGGAGCAGTTTTAAAAATAAGGCCAACCAAGATTATTTAATTCTTCAGGAGAACATCCTTGTGTTTGACTTTGTTATTAGCTCTTCACTAAAGCCAGACAGCAGAAGGTAAATATTAACATGCAAATTTTTGCTGGTGAAGCAGTTTACTAGTGTTATGGCTTGGTTCTGGAATGTCCCCCAGAAGCCCAGGTGTTAAAGGCTCAATGTAGCAATGTCCCGGGGCATGGCTCTTCAGAAGTGATTGGATTATGAGTACTGTTACTTCCTCAGTGGATTAATCAATGTCATGGACTAATAATTTGAATGGACTACTGGGAAGAGGTAGAAAATATAGGCAGATGGGGCATGATTGGAGGAAGTAAGTCACTGAGGGGTGTTCCCTGGTGGACTATATGTTGTTCCTAGCCACTTCCTTGTGCAGACATTCATTCTCTCTCTCTCTCTCTCTCTCTCTCTCTCTCTCTCTCTCTCCTTCCTGGCCGCCTTGAGTTGAGCAGCTTTCATTTGTCATGCCCTTCTACCATGATGTTTCTGCCTTAAAATCAGTAACCATGGATGGAATCTTCTGAAATCATGAACCAAAATAAATCTTTCCTCCTCTAAGTTGTTCTTGTCAGGTATTTTGGTTATTGCGATGAAACTCTAACACAACTAAGAAAGCTAACCCTAAATGTTGTAATGCTCCATAGGACATTCCATCTTCCTACATAACCTAGAAATTCTATACTTAAAGGTTTTTAGCAAATATTATAAGCACTTTCTCCCTCAAATGTTATTTGAACTAGTTTTTAACCACCCTGCTGTTCTTCATTACTGAGTTGTGTAAATCTCAACATGTCTATTCTTTATTTTCATAAGAAACCTATGTTTAAATTCAGGAAATTTTTACTTTGCCAGTCTTTAAACCTCTTAACTAACAGAGAATAATCGTCAGTCATTATGATCCATGTTTATAGGTTAATAATTGTGTTTGGTGCCCATAATGGTTCCTAGTAACCTGCATGTGTGATAATGCATGTTTGTCATGTTCTGAAGTAGCTTGCTGAGACTGTGCACTACTTAGACTTCATCCAGGGTTTCCAATGTGATTAGGAAATGATTCTCCTTGTGTGGATGAAGAAGTTTAAGGAGCAGGAGCTGGGCTTGTGTATGGAATTGTATATAGAAACCCATTTCAGGAGAGCAGCCTGGGAGGCATGGTTGTAGGAGCGCCCCATGCAGGCTGCCATCTGTGCTACCCGGAGGTAGGTCTATGCTACCATGTGTGTAGTGGTTCCCTGCAGTTACCATTGTCCTTCAGGGAATTTGACATAACCCTTCTGTTTTCAGAGGAAACCCCTGCTTGCATCTTCAGAAAGAACCCTCAAGGAAAGTATTAAATGTATAAGACATTATTCTTAGTTCAGACTGCCCCCTCTTCCAGAACACACACACACACTTATTGTCTTCTTATTCTCCTCCCTCTTCCATTAATCCCATTTCTCACCCCTCCCTGTTTTTGTTCTCCCCCTCTGTTTCTTCTGCCATTCATTTGGAATCTTCTCCCTCACTTGGAATGGTGTGGAAGATAACATCATGTTTAACTGAGATACATATTTATTTACTTGAAGGTTTTTGATAGTGCCTTAGTGAAATCCCTTATGGTAAATGCTGATCCATGAAACACATAGACATCAGTGAAAATGTCTTCTGTATTTGAACATTGCACTGGTCACATTATCTGGTGCACTTAGCCGTTTTCCTGGTACAGGTTGAGTATCCAGATAAAATCTGGCATGCTTGGCATCAGAAGTGTTTCAGGCTTTGGAGGTTTTCAGATTTTGAATATTTGTATAGACTTTATGGGTTGAACATCCTTTATCTGAAACCCAAAATGCACCCAATCCAAAAGTTTTTTAGTGTCATGTTGATTCTCCAAAAGTTTCAAATTTCAGAGCATTTCAGATTTTGGGTTTTCAGCTTAGAGATGCCCAACCCGTAATTAAAGTATTTCATATCCCAAGTGGTTTAGGATCGCTAATTTTGAATTGAAGAATACTCAAAGTACAGGGCTGCAGTATGTTATGTAACTCAGCACCTGGAAGTCAGGAACAATGTTGCTGAATGTATAAATGCATCAAAAAGGAGAAATGCTACTGAATTTTCTTTGCCAGGAATCTTTATAAATAGAACAAGTTACCATTGGGTGGGACACTGGAAATTTCCATGCTTGAATGTAGGGAGGTAGAGAAAGCAGAATATCTGTCACTATCCTTGGGGGACTTTTGATTCTTTAGTGAGTTCTCTGATCCTTTTAGCAGAATGCTGGGGATGGGAAGGTGGTTCAAGTGTTGGGAGGCCCCTCTGGTACAATGTCTGTGAGATCCAGGAGTCAGTGGGGACACCGAACATTCTCCAGGACACAGAACATTCCCTGAGGTCAGTGAGAAAGCCAAGCTTCAAACTGGCATCTGAAGGTTGAGTTCATTGTCAGTTGGGATCCTGATGGGTACCAGGTCTAGAAGAAGGGCCAGGTTTAGCACAGGAGGAAACTTCAGCTGAGTTCAGTGGAGGACCTTGAGGTTGAAGTAAACCATTGACAGCTGCCATTTACCCAGGGGTCACCTGGTGCTTGGATCTTTTCAGAGCATTTTCTGTGCATCTTCTCATTTAAGCTTTATGCCAGGCCAGTGAGAGAAGTATATATCCACCGTGGGAGCTTGGAAAAAGTGGATTTATAAAGGTAAAATTTATTTTCTAAGAGCATCAACTAATATTGAAGATTGCAGTGGAACCCAGTTGGTCTTTCTTCTGTGGGTCTAAGCCTCATACTTTGCTGCTTCCTATGTGTGCTTTCTGTCCTGCTGTGATTGGTTAGCCAGCCTCATTCCTGAGAAGATCACCAGGCCCGAGGACCAGGGTCTTATATCCCCCTTGGGGTGGAGTTTCTGGAAGCTCACAGGCCACATGAGCCTGGCAGGCATAAGATGCAGGTAAGGGATTCTCCCACGCACCTGTACTCCCAAGGGTGGGTCTTTGGGGGGCCAGCTGTGCTTCGCCGTAGTTGTTCCTTGATTCCTTCCTTATTGTCCCCTATACACATGGCCACCCAGAGAGCGTCTCCCTGTGCCTGCTCTAAAGATGAAGAATGAGTACTCTGAATGAGTAAAACCACCCTGTTTCTTCTGGTGTTTTGTCTGCAATGTGAGAAACCACAAAACTCCTTCACATCAGGGTGGGGTGCCCAAAGGGAAAAATAATAAAAGTGACCCTTGACTAGAAAATGGGGGATAGGAGAGGAAAGCAAGCCATTTTGTAGACAAAGGGGGATTTTACGTCAATATGTTCAGGATGGTTTCACAAAGACTGTGCATATATGCACCGATCTGCTAAGAAAAAATTCATTTGTGGAAGATTGAAATGTTCCTATTAATATTCCTTATCTAAGAGGAACAGAGGCATACTGGATATCATGAAATGCAATATGAAAACTGATCTCCAAAGGTCTTCTTTAATATTTTGTTTCTTCATTGTTGAAAATACATTTCAGCTCTCCTTTACATACCGGCATGCAACAGAGGGCAGGGAGGCATAAGCATTATGAAAGTATTATCAAACGTAGGCACCCATTGGCATTTGAGGCAACAACCACTTTTGATCTCACATTGTATTATTCAGTAATATTTAAAGGACAGTCCTGAAGTAATTAAACCTGGTTGAGTTTCCTGTGGTTAGATTACTAGTTTAATTTTGCTTTAAGTTAATAAAATGTGGATTTTCTATAATAAAATTTTCATTATCGAATATTTGGACCATTGGAAACAACAATGTAAATGGTATTCATGTATGTACTTGATACTCAAACTAGCTAGCTAGAGGCTAGCATTTTGCTATGTTTTTTTCAAATGGGACCATATTTTTTTTTTCATGACAATTAAGGAATTAGGACATGACAGGGATGATATCCAATACCGCTCTATTCTCTTCCCCTCCTCTTTTTTCCTGTCATGGGGCTGATGTACATTATTCCCACGCCTGTTTTTATACTTTGAAAAATGATTGTGGAAATATTTTTAAAAATTTTATTGGTGCATTGTAATTATACATGACAGTGAAATTCATAGGGATACGTTCATATATGCACATAAAAATATTTAGACTCTTTCCTACCCCATGCCTCCCCTTCTCCTTCCCCTAATCCTTTTCCACTACTCTATGGGCCCTTCTCCTAATCCTCACAAAGCCTTGTGGGCCTTGTCTGATACCAACTCTGGCTTGAAAGAGAATGCCTACCCAGTACTGGCCAGATTTCACAGACTGCTCCTTCTGATGCCTGAGAACACACTAGAGTCTACCTGGGACCATGATCACATGAGGTTCACCAGGGCAACCATAGCTTTTTTTTTTTTTAACATAGTAGTTCTTAATTCTGTCTAATCAGTTTGCTAAAGTTAGGGCCAACTTGGCATTCCCATGCTGTTTACCTAACATTTCCAATACTTTTCATCTTCCTTCAAGGTTTATTGCTTCTCTTGATGGTACTTGTCTCAAATCCTTATTCTCAGGACTGAGATAGGTACATCGCTCTGTACACAGGGCTGAAACAAAACCAGTGGTTTTGAGCAGTATTACTGAAAGACAGTAGTTGCTTCCTCCTTGATGCTTGCTAGTTTTATACTGGGATGCCACAAGATGCAATTTAGAAAATTAATTTTAATACTGATTTTTAAAGCAAAA
Organism: Glis glis; assembly: GCA_004027185.1. Taxonomy (NCBI): domain Eukaryota; kingdom Metazoa; phylum Chordata; class Mammalia; order Rodentia; family Gliridae; genus Glis; species Glis glis. Next base: position 13,672 of record PVJS01001516.1, read on the forward strand.
TCATGGTGATCCCTCTGGTCTTCTATCATCAACTCTGACTGACTTCCTTTGACTTCCTTTGCAATTGCTTCCATTATTCTAGAATGCCCTCACCTTTAGCTCCAAGGTCACATGGGGTGCTTGCATATATTTAGCTGTTATTAGGTTGAACTTAACTCTAGAAAGTGTAAAATTCCATTTTCGTAGGTCAAAAATGACTGGATATTGGCAGTTCAATGGTCCGATCTGGTATATTTGTGGAACCCTGAATATTTACTGATCAGAAGTCTTTAGAGCTGGAAAATCTCATCAGGATCATATTGTCTGAAACTCAACATTCACAAGGATCACCTGGGGCTGGTCTAGGATTGCCCAGGTGGTACACACAGGCTAAAGCCCTGAGCATGCATTCTTCTGTGTAGTGTGAACCATCAGCCTCCAGGAGGTGCTGTCTTAAAAGGTTAGGATAAAGGAACTGGTCCTTTAAGGCCCACTGGACTATACTCTGGCAGGGCAGGGAAACTGAGCAAATACCACTGTGGCCCAAGCACATAAAGCCTCAGGACCCGAAACTGCCCCCAATTCTGAGGATCTGGATCAGACAGGTCCTCTTTCTACACCCTTCTATTGTAAGGACACTCTTCCACCCACACTGTCAACTGCTGCTTGCAGGAGCTGGGCCATCCATCCTGCCTGCAAAGGCCCTACCTGGCAGGTGGGCATGAGCCTTTCTGACCATAATGTGTCATCCCCCTCTGGTACCGTGGGATGCTGACCTACAGGGAGGGCTTCAGTGAAGACTTGAGCAGGATCCAGGATGAGAATCTAAAGTGTTCCTCATATTCTCCTACAAAATGAATTTGTTTCTTTGTTAGAGAGCTGTGGCACACCCCTAATCAAATATAAGTAAAAATCAATGCATCTTCATTAGGAAAATATGAACAGATAGGAAAAGAATTTCCCATCTTCCCACCACTACAAATCTTTATTTTTTTAGCACCTTGTCCCATGGCTTTATTTTTTATATTAATGTGCTTTTATTGGTGCATTATAGTCTCACATCATAATGTAAATCATGTTGACAGTGGCGAGAAAACATATGACCCTTCACTTTCTGTGACTGGCTAATCTCACTTAACATAATGTTCTCCAGGTCCTTCCATTTTCTTGCAAATGACATAATTTTGTTCTTTATTACTGAGGAGAATTCCACTGTGTGTATTTCCCATAGTTTTGAAATCCATTCATCTGTTGATGGACACCTAGGTTGGTTCCATAATTGGGCTGTTGTGAATTGTGCGGCTATGAACATATATTATATTTTATGCATATATTACTGTAGTTCTATGATTTCGGCCTCTTTGGAAAGATACCCAAGAGTGGTATAGCCGGATCATAAAGTAGATCCATTTTCAATTTTCTGAAGAATCTCCACACTGATCTCCATAGCAGCTGAACTAGTTTGCAATCTCACCAACAGTGTAGAAGAGTTCCAATTTCCCCACATCCTCGCCAACATTTATTGTTATTTGACTTCTTGATGATTGCCATTCTGATTGGGGTTATATGGAATCTCAGTGTAGTTTTGATTTGCACCTCCCTAATTGCTAATGATGTTGAACACTTTTTAATGTATCTATTGGCCATTTGTATCTCTTCTTTTGTGAAGTGTCTACTCAATTCAGTTGCCTATTTCTTGATTTTTTTAGTGTAAAGTCTTTTAAGTTCTTTGTATATTCTAGATATTACTCCTCTATTAGAGGGATAGCTGGCAAAAATCCTCTCCCATTCCATAGGCTTTCTCTTTAGACTCTTGTTCCCTTTGATGTGCAGAAACTTTTTAGTTTAATTCCATCCCACTTATTGATTCTTGTTTTAATTTCCTGAGCTTTGGGGGTCTTATTGAGGAAAATAGAATGCAACATGACACGAAGCAGGGAATTATATTACTGTTTTTGATTTGCTGGTGCTTGCTTTGTGACCCAGGATATGGTCTCCTTTGGAGAAGGTTCCATGGGCAGCTGGGAAGAATGTGTATTAAGCTGTTGCTGGTTGAAATATTCTGTGTATGTCTATTAGGTCCATTTGGTTTATAGTGTTCGTTAGGTCTGAAGAGTCTTTACTCATCTTTTGTCTGGAAGATTGATCTAGTGGCCTGAGTGGTGTGTTGAAGTCTCCCAATATTATTGCATTTGGGTCTGTTTGACACCTGATGTCCTGAAGAGTTTGTTTTACAAACATGGGTGCACCCACATTTGGGGCATAAATGTTTGCTATCATTATATCTTCTTGTTGGATTGTTCCTTTTACTAATAAGAAGTGACCCGCTTTGTCTCTTCTGATGTGTTTCAGTTTAAAAATCTGTTTTGTCAGATATAAGCATTGCTACCCCTGCTTGTTTTAGATCTCCATTTGCATGGTTTATCTTTTTCCATCCTTTCACCTTTAGCATATGGATGTCTTTGGCTGCAACGTGAGTTTCTTCCAAGCAGCATATAGTTGGATTATGTTTTTTAATCCACATTGCCAGTCTACATCTTTTAATTGGGATGTTAAGACCTTTGACACATTCAGTGTTATTATTGAGATATGATTTTTGTTTCGTGTAATTTTGCCTTCTATTTTCTGGTTGATGTAGTGTTATTTCTCCTTTGCTTAGTTGCCCACCTGGTGGAGATTACTTCTTCTCTGGTTTCAGAATTTGCTTGTTTTTTTCTTCTTTGTGTTTCATTTCTTTAAGTATTTTCTCTAGTGCTGGCTTGGTAGTCATGAATTCTTTAAGTTTCTGTTTGTCTTGGAATGTTTTTATTTCTCCATCAATTTTAAATGATATTTTTGCTGGATATTGCAGTCTTGGTTGGAAGTTGTTTTCTTCCAGGGTCTGGAGTACCTCATACCAGTCCCTCCTGGCATTCATGACTTGGGTTGAGAAGTCTGGAGTGATTTTTATTGTTTTGCCCCTGAATGTCACCTGTTCTTTTGTTCTTGCTGCTTTTAAGATTCTTTCCTCGGCCTCTATCTAGTCATTTTGATTATTATGTGGCATGGGGAGGTCCTTTTTTGATCTTTTCTTAATGGAGTTCTGTATATTTCCTATACATGGATGTCCAGGTCTTTTCTATGTTTGGAAAATTCTCTGAAATTATTTCTCTGAAGAGGTTTCTAATATCCTTGGTTTGTGCTTCTAAACTTTCTTCAATGCCTTTTCTCCATCAGGACATTTCATATTGTCTCATATTTCTTGACTGTTTAGGTTGTGTTGTTGTAATGTTTTCTGTATTTTGTTGACTGTGTTTTCAGTTTTGAATGAACTGTCTTCCAAGAGTGATACCCTGTTTTCCATGTGGTCTAGCCCGCCAGAGTTGGTTTCTATTGCTGACTTTAATTCATTTATTGACTCCTTCATTTCACTCAAAGCCTCTTTCTGTTTCTTTCTTAGAGCCTCAATTTCCTCCTTAATTTCCTGTACACTTTCTTTGAGGCCTTTCATCATATTGAAGATCAAAATTCAGAATTCTCCTTCTTGCATTTCCTGCAGATCAGTAATGGTGATCTTTCTTGTTGAGTTGTGGGAGTTTATTGTTAACTCACTGTTCTTCATTCTCATATTTTCAGAGTTCTCAGGTTTGTATTTCTGTTGTCTTGGCATCTTCCTCCTCTTTGTCTGTGAGTCCTGTGTCTATTTGCTATCCCTTTATAACAAGGTCTATGTGGGGGGTATCTATTTGCCTCTACCAATCTGACTCCTATAATCAAAATTTTGAGTTCCCCAGAACCTCTGTAACTAGATATATTTCTTAGTGCAGGGAAACAGTAGTCTCTGATTGGCTGCAGGCTGCCATGCTCTTCAGGCCCAATCTCCGCAGGGCCAGAGACTATGATGTTCTGTTTAGAGTCTGCAGTCTGCTGGTTGGGATTTATTGCCACACAGACACCACCACTGCTCTGCTGATTGTTAGCCCTTGATGTTGCAGAGCATTGCCCTCTGGCCTCTGTGCCCGGGGGGGGGGGCTTAGGCTCAGCAAAGCCAGTGATTGCTATGTTCTGAGCTTGTGGCATGGCTCACTGAGCTTTGTTGGCCCCTGGGACACTGCCCCTGACCTTCCTGTTATGATAAAATGAGGTATTGTCAGTCACTAGCATGCATGCATGCCAGGCATAAACTCTGCTGGCAGAGAGAGTGTTGCATTCTCAGTGGTCCTAATGAGTGCAGCTCTGGGTCCCTGGAGGAAGAGGTGGATTCAGCCACTGCTGCAGGGTTTGGCCAGGCCATCCGGGCAGTCGGGCCTCTGTTCAGTGTGGAATGAAATGCCAACCTCTTTAGATGATGGTCTGCAAATGCTGGCTTCACAACAATCCACTGTTTCTTTGCTGGAGGTCTCTGGGAGCTGCAGTGCTGTCAGCCACCAGCTCCATCATGGTGTGACCAAGATGGCGCTGCCGCTGCCACCAGTGCTCCCCAGGTGAGACGCGTGGAGCTCTTTACTGTCCATTGTTTTCTCTTCTGGTTTGATTCTGCCACATTTCAATTTTTTGTTGTTTTGTTGAGCTTTTCACTGCTTTTCTTCCATTGTCAAGAAGCTGTCTTCCTCGTGGTTGAGTTCTGAGTCTCAGAGCAACTGAGACACGCTGTCTCCCTCTATTGCCATCTTCCCTGGTCCCCAAATCTTTACTATTAATACTTTGGTGGATTCCCTTCCAATATTTATAATGGATTTTCTTAAAAAATACATAATTATAACTCTATGTCTTGGTTTACATAATAAGAATATAGAGAATATTCTATAAAATGCCCATTGACAAGGAGTATCTACTACTGTGGGAATTGTATACAAAGTACAGTTAACATATGTTCACACTTTATTTTAAAGTGATAAGAGGTGGGAGAAAAGGGGTCCTAAAAGAAATGCTACCAAAAGGAGCTGGGAGGTAAGGAAGAGAGAAGGACATTGTTACTAGAGTGTGTCAGGATCCTTGGATTGTTCAGAATCCTGCATGTGCTTGGCTGAGTAGAAAAACTGCAGATATCTTTATAAACCTTGACAGCACTACTTCATTATTCATAAAGACTTTTTTTTATACCATAACCATCTTCATTTTTAAGGAAATTTATTCCCAAGGCAGTTTTTAATTGAGTTTTTATGGTAATTTTGTATATTGACTGTTGAATCAACACAGCACATAAACTCTGCTCCAGTTTATTTTATTCAGTGAATCTCAACTCTGTTTCATCAAGACAATGAAGTGAGAAGAAACCCAGATTTTCACCAGTTGTATTGTGTGGTTAGGCATGGCCTTTTCTCACTTTTTAAGAGTTATTTAAAATTTATTTTTCAACCTAAGGGTTTTTACCTTAATCCCATAATCATTGGGAATGCAAAATCATTTATTTTGTGCACATGTGAAGTCATTGATGAATGTGTGTGTGTGTGTGTGTGTGTGTGTGTGTGTGCATGTTGTGCACACACTAGAAAATTTCAAAGTTAAATTCTTAAGGCTTTTAATAACTCACTTTTTATATTTACTTATTTCTTTCTTTATTTTTGTTACTGGGGATTGAACCCAGGGACATTCTACACCCCCAGCCCTTTTTAATTTTATTTTGAAACAGAGTCTCACTAAGTTCTATTGAGGGTCTCACCAAGTTGTTGAGGCTGGCCATGAACCTGCCATCCTCCTGTCTTGGCATACTAGTACTGGGATTACAGGCACTCACCACCACGCCCAGCTACTCACTTTTTTATAACTCAGTTTTGAAATAGTAGGCATCCAAAGTTACATGTCAAGAGAAAGAGTGGGCCAGAGGTTGTGAGACATCCAGAGGTCTTATGCTTTTGACAGTGCTCATGATGTACCTCCAGTCCTTGCTTGAGTATTTCAAAGGACAAAAACTTCTCTGCTAGGCCAATTTTCTGCAGCAGTGCTGATTCTATCAGCGCCCTTTCAGATGTCAGAAGCCAACAGATAGTCTGACCCAGCCCCATCTGCCACCACCACACAATATACCTTTCTTTTTACCTTGGACTGAACCACTAAAGTTGTTTTCCAACCTTTCTGACATGCTTCTCTATTCTGGCATTTCTCTTCTCCCTGCTGCTGCTTGGTGCTTGATTTCCTCTGTGTCCAGAGCTGGCTGGTAGTGTGTCTTCTTATGTTAGTGCTGTGTCCTCCTGGTGTAGTAGAACCTCCTTTGTCCATTCTTGTGCTTCTGTTCATGAAACCCAACATGGCAAAACTCTCTGACTGCCACATGAGATTGACTCCTCTTGGATGTACTGCTTACTCGATAACTCTTAGTTCTTAGTCTTATGAATGGCTGTGAACTGTCCTAGGCTGCAAAACATTCCTGAAAGGAGGTTCCCTTTGTGACCTAGGTAATTTGAGGTGGTTCCAGAGCTCAACTGAACCAGACGTATTATCCAACAGATTACTTATGAAGTTACCAAGCCAGGAGACACAGAGCCTGGGCTGAAGGTCAGGATACAGCAGGGGGGTGAAGGGAATCAGAGGGATTGGCAGAAGTTTTAGGGAGGCTGGGCAAAAAGAAGAGAACATGCAGCTGAGAAGAGGGTACAATGGACAATTGAGGCAGCTTAGAATCCATTGCCTGAATCTTTAACATCTTCCTTGGTGCTTCTTTCATGAGGATCCTTTGTGCTTTACCTCAAAGAATCAAACTTTAATGATGATGAGCTGGGCTTTTGTGAATTATTTGGAAGCCAAATTTCCCTTATTCTGTAGATGTGTGCTTGAATTTTTGAAAAAAAATTACAGAATTTTGCATTTCTCTGATTAAATTCCTTCCTGCTAATGGGACCCATACTCCTAGTCTCCAAGGACCTTTTGAACCTAAGTAAGAAAAAAAAAAAACTATGGAATTTGTTGTTGTGACTCTGCTACTCTCTAGCCGTGAGCCTGTGGAAGTTTCAAGCTCTGACCCTCATCTGGAGGAGAATAACATTTGCCACTGCACTAACACTTACCTCATTGGGAAGTTGGGAAAAATCAACTGAAATTCTGCATTTAGAGTGCCTGGCATGATGCCCACCAGTACCAATGCCAATATGTGCTTCACAGTTATTTTTTTTTCTCTTTAGCATATTTTCCACCTCTCCCAGTCTTAAGTCAGATTGATAGGCTGTCTTCTCTGTTTTCATCCGAACTATTGATTTTTATCAAGTTTAATGAAGAGGGACCAAGGCCAGAATCTAAGTATTCCTAGCATCGAGGGTTCCAACTCCATCAGCTGGTCCAAACTCCTCATGCATTTAGTTCCTGTGGTCTTAGAACTCTGGTCTTTATAGTATGGCCCAAAGACCATCAGCAGCATGTGGGAGCTCATGTGAATGGCAATTATTGATCTCCACCCAGACTCACTGAACCAGAAGTGCAGCAGGCAGTGTAGCAGCCTGGGCTTTAACAAACCCTTCTAGGAGATTCCAATGCCTGCTGAAGTTTGAGAACCACTGGTTTGGAAAAGTGGTTCTCAGTCTTGGCTGGACATCATAATTACCTGGAAAACTTTAAGAATCTAGTTGCTTGGCTTCAAGGTACAGTTTCTCATTTCACTGACTTGGGGGACAGCCTGGACATTCATATTTTTTAAGAGCTCCCCAGAGTACTTTCAGGTGTAGAGAACTGCTATTCTAGGGAGCTTGTTGAAAGACCACCTGTCTCCATCAGCATTCTCACTTCTAAAATCCAAAAGACCTGGCCACACAACTTACAGGAAGGAAGGTTTATTTTTTTTTTCACAGTTTTCTGGAAATTCTAGGTTCAGTCCATATGAGGCCAGGGTCTGAAGTTCAGGGTGTGGCAGTGGGAAGCAGAGAGAGAGAGAGAGAGAGAAAGAGAGAGAGAGAGAGAGAGAGAGAATGAGAATGAGAGAGTGAGAGCAAGCATGGGCTCTCAAAGACACAAACACAGTCCCTAAGGCTACACCCCCCAGGGACCCACCTTCTGCAGCTACACCCCATCAGCCCAGGTTACCATCCAGATAAATCCATTGTAATGAGATGAGATTACAACCTTCATGACTCAATTACGGGAACTCCAAACATCAATAAATGAGTTCTTCAGGGGATATTCTACCTCTAACTATAGTAGCATCCCACTCCTTTCTCCTGGGTGGGGAGGTAAGAGGGAGTGTATCCTGTGGGTGGGTTTCAGAGTTCTTAGGTGACCATCCTTCCCCTTGGAGAACATGACCTTAAATAGCCGGAATCAAGGACTATCCTTGAATGGGGCTTTTCATAGAATAAATGAATATTCACTCAATGAGATTTGTTTTAAAGGTTCTTTCTAATGCTATATTTGTTCAACAAATGTAGTCACTCATATTGTGCAAATATTAACTCCTAAATCCTCAAAGGCTTTCCCCCCGATATGCCATCTGGCAGGCATTATTGTAATCATCTCTTTATTATCCACGCTAATGAAGGACTAGCATGGCATTGGTAATTGAAAAACACAGATCATTTAAAAATCATTCAGGCTAGTTCCAGCTCCACTTCCCCAACCAGGAATCACTCAAAAGTAGAAAATATTGACTGATTCCAGCGTCCTGTGGAGGTGCCTATACATATTATTTTAGTTAGAAATTTTGGCAGTAGGATAAGCAAGAAGCTTTTATGTTATAATTCCCTTTTCTGAATGAAGAAATGTGTTTCATTGATGAGCAGTCTAAACACAAAGCAGATGAACAACATTTCATGGTATTTAATATTTATCCAGTGAGTTAAAGAATGATACCACGGATAAAGCATGGGATTCAGGAAATTGGTGTATCCAAGTTCTAGCTCTTCTGCCATAACCTGTGTTATTGGAGATGAGCCATTCTGTCCTCCATTGGGTCATAAATGGGGTTCCCAACCAGCAGCAAAGGCATTGCCTGGAGATGTGCTAGATATACAAATTCTTGGACCCCACCTGGCCCTCGCAAACCAGAGCCTTGGGGAGTAGTGACAGCAAGCATTGCAAGAGCCCTCCATGAGATCCAGCTGCCTGCTCAAGTTGGAGCTCTACTGTTCTCCACCACGGGTTCGATTTTCTCAACTATAAATAAGGGACTGGCCCAGGTTATATTTATGTTCTAACCTTCTCTCCAATAGCGCTGGTACATGGGCCCAGAAGAAATTTAGAGATTTTTCTGTCTTAGCGCTTATAACCTTACCTCTTGTGTACAGCTGAAATAACTCACTCGAAAAATGCACATGGGTAACAGAAGAGAAATGGATCTCCAGGAACTAGATACCAAACCACACGTAGGGTGCTCAGTGTAAAATAACTCATGGCATCTTCAGTTGGTGGGTGCCACAGACCCAAAGTGATAAACGCTGGTGCTTTGGAAAGAGAAGCAGCCACTTCCCTTTTCTCTAGGGAACTGAGAGCTGTCCTGTGTGATTCACAGAGCAGCTCTTCTACAGGAACTAACAAATGACATTTCAGAAGGATGAACAGAGGTATACGGGCTTCACAGTAAAACAAGGGGAAATTTCAAGCCATTCATCAAAGCTCTTACAGCTTCCATTTCAAGGCAGGTGGAAAAATTACACAGAACAAGAAAATAAAATAAATCTGTATCCAGGGCAGCTCATAAATAAGAAAGGAGGGGGGGGGGGCTCCAGGTCCCTGCCAGGTTCTGAGTATTTTTGACAATACAGAAAGCTTTCAAATATTTAGGCATGTAATTCTTTTCCCTTGCCATTATAAAAAAATGGTGCTTATAAAATTATTTCACTGGCTGTTAAAACTAAGAAAAGAAAACAAAACAATTGCTTCAAGGAGAGAGAGGCTTGGAAAATAGTACCTGGAGTTAGAGGAGAAGAGAGAGGGAGAGAGAAAAGCTCACCCCAACTACAAAATAATGTTTTCATCTAAAATGTAGTGATGCTTCATAATTTAGAGCAAATCATTGAAATCAAAAGCAATTTTCTAATTGCCCTTTGTTCAGTAAGAGCCTATTTGTTGGAGACAATTAGGACATGGTTCATTGAACATGAGAGAGACTTTGGTTTGTCTGGGAAGGTAGAGAAATTATAGCTTTTATTAAAAAGGATGAATCACAGGCCCTTCTGCCCAAGGGAATAATGCTGATTGAGGAGGACCAAAACAATTGGAACCTGCATTGGACTTCTTTGTGAAATTTGTAGCAGTGTTAGATTGGTCAATAGCCTAATGCTACACAATTCTGCCTCAAAGCCTGTACCCTGAGTTCACTTTCTGGCTCTGACAAATACTGATTCTGAAACTTTGGACAAGCTACCCAAACACCAGTATCCCGGTTTCATTCTTGTCACAGGAAGACAATGATAGCATCCACCTGGTGAGAGTTTTGTGAGGATTAAGGGCTAGCATGTGCAAGACACTGTGCAAAATTCCTGCTACATAGTAGGTGTTCTTTTATGAGAGAAGTTTTCTAATTAGCTATGTGGCTCCTTAAAAGAACTCTAAAAATCAATTATAGTCCACCTTCCATGTCCTTGGGTTCTTCACCCACAGGTTCAACCAACCGTGGATTGAAAATATCAGAAAAAAATTGCATTTGTACTCAATACATAGACTTTTATCTTATCTTCATTCCCTAGCAATACAGTATAAAAACTATCTACATAGCATTTACATTGTATTATGTCTGATAAGTAATCTAGAGGTGATTTAAAGTATACAGAAGATATGTGTAGGTTATATGCAAATACTACATTATTTTATAGAAAGGATTTGAGGAGCATCCAAAGATTTTAGTACCCATGGAGGATCCTGGAACCAATCTCCCATGGATACCAAGGAACTGTATATTGTTTTCTAACTGTAAGGATCTTTTGAAAACAAGTGTGCTATTTGATACCCACAGTATGCACATCAGGAAGGGTATGCTTGATAGAAGGTTTCAAGGGGATCTTGGGTACAAAATTCAAAGGAGAGTGATGATTCTGGAGCCATGGAGGTCTTCTTCCTGGCCATTCACTGGCACATAGTTTTAGGGGAATGTTGGAATTAGGTTTAAGGAAATTAATTTTATAGCTTGATTTTGGTTTTTTTTGGTGTGTGTGTGTGTGTGTGTGTGTGTGTGTGTGTGTGTGTGTCTGTGTATTTCATTTTGGAGTAGACTCAGACAAATAGTAGAACTAGGTCTGAAACAAATATCATGGTTTTCTCTTTTACAACTGGCTCAGTCTCCTCTGCTGACTGGCCCCCACTGCATGCTGGCTGATGTGAATTAGTCTACATTGTTGTCAAGTAATCTTTGCTCAGTCTATGTGAAGTCTGAATGATAGTAGGACCAAGAGAAATGCATTCTGTTTCTAAACTCGTGGGAAGGAAAATGTTGGAGCCAAAGATTGTTGAGGTGTGTTATCCAAAGAACACATTGCCTACTTAGCCAAAGCCAAGTTTTGAGGTCCTGTGCAGGCTTTTTAAGTCATCTGAGCCACAGTTTTCTCATTGATAAGGTGGGAATAACAATAGTACTTACTGGATGGGAGTGTTGTGAGACTTAACACATGTAAAGTTCAAGATAGTGCAAGCACCTAGAAAGTATCAGTAAATATCAACTTTTTAAATGTTATTTATGTTCATGAAAATCTAATGTGTCAACTAATCAATTTATGTGTAATGGGAGAAGTTACACTGTTTTTTGCTAAATAGCTAAAATATAAAATCTCTAAGCGCAAGTTACATTTTTGGACTAAATCTGTGGTCATTTATTTCTAATATGTTGATTTGTTTCTTTTCTCCACTACTGAATATGAGTTAGAGCCTCTTACTCCAATGAATAGCGAAGAAAGACTGAACTGCACCCCATGTGACATGCAAAATGATTTTCATTTTTGTTATGATTATAGTTATTTTATGAGAAGTGTCTTTCTCATTGGCAGTAGCACTCTCGCATTTTAAAAACTTTCTAACATTTTAACAAATGCATCAGGGTAAAATGTTAAAGTAAAATATTCAAATCATTGCTCTGACACAACCTATTTAGATAGATAGGATACCCAGGGATGCTTTTGAAACTGGAACTGTGGCCAGTAGGCAGCACCTCTTTCATGATGAGATGTCCTCTTGAATAATGTAGAAATGTGTGGGTGAATTGAACCTTGAACAAATGAACAAAAAGGCCTCCCTGTACAGAATTAGAAAAAAAATTGATATTAACCATGATTTCCTCCAGAAAAACAGAGATTCAAGCTGTTTATTAAAAAGTATTCAGAATCAAAATGTAGATATGTCATTTCATAAAGTTATCTGGATCATGAGATAAAGCAGTTTTGTCTCTCTTTTTTTCTTTCTTCTTATTTATTTATTTAGTGGTAATGGGGATTGAAACTACGGGCATTCTACATCTAAGTTACACCCATAGCCCTTTTACTTTGAAACAGGGTCCGCTAAGTTGCTGAGGCTCTTGTTAAGTTGTTAAGACTGGCCTGAAACCTGCGATCCTCCTGTTTCAGCCTCCTAAGTACTGGGATTACATTGTGCATCACCACACCCAGCAACCTAGCTAGGTCCTTCTTCAAAACAAAAAATAAAAAACAAAGAGTTGGGGCTGTAGCTCAGAGGTAGAATGCCCTGGGTTCAAGCCCCAGTACCCCAGTACACACACAAGTATATGGAGAATTCTGATCAGCCCCAGTTAGACATCTTTAACTATTATGTCATTGTTCTGTGTGTGGTGACTGTGAGGCCCAACTTGATCTCTGAGAGCAGGCAGATGGACATCTGAATTGTATTCAATGTCTGTGCTTAGAGGCCTGTGGACTGCGTAACCTTGGACCATTCCCAAAGCCCATGGACAGGCATGGCTGTACTTAACCTCACATAGGAGGATGCTGAAGTTAAGATGTACATAGTGAATGGCTTCCTGGAGTCACCTTTTGAGACAAATGGCAGAGGTGTGGCTTTATCCTAGGTCTTTTTCCCCAAATGTTGTTGGTATCACTTCAATGCATTCACCAGAAATAGAATTTTTGTGTTATTTTCTTTTTCTCACAATGTTATGTGTTTAAGAATAATCCTACATTTTGATCTTTAGCTGGGTGTCCTAACTCTGGGGATAAAAGCTGGCTTTTCTGAACCTGAAGAGCTGGACAATGTCTTTCCCCCAACCCTAGTAGGCTTAGCAGGAGGTAGAAAATGTCATCTTACCCGATTGTCTAGAGCTTGCATTGTGGTGCTTCTATCTTGAGTAGGAAAACCAGTTCCCTGGTGGTTGGTTAAGTCTGCTGAAGAATTAACTTTATGCAACATTTTGTTTTATCACAGAATCATGTCAACCCTGCCATGGACTTTACCCAGACTCCTCCTGGGATGCTGGCTCTGGACAATATGCTCTACTTCGCTAAGCACCATCAAGATGCGTACATCCGGGTAAGCATGCAGGCCCTTTTCAGCTACTGTAAGTTTCCTATTGAATTTTCATTTTGAAAACAGAGGGCTGACCTTTAGAAGAGTGACCGAGTTTGTGCTTTCATTACTCAGTAAACTAAAAAAATTAAAATGAAACGAAATTGATTAGGGAGATGGAAATCATGATTTTTAACTTAAAATTTTCTACATAGTGATGTTTAAAAATATTATAGATATTGGGAAGACATTTATATAGTCTAATATTGATTTATGACACAGACTTAAATAACAAGGAGCAGGAATAACTATTTACTAAAAACCTACAGGACCTCAAATTTAGTGGAGACTTCTTTAGATTTATTCCTAAAGTAGCAAAGGGGTCCAGGAGTATTACTGGTATACTGCCTCTGTTCAGTGTATTGCTAGAAATACAAAAAATAAAAAAAAAACAAAAAGAAAAGGACAAGTAGGAGAAAGGAAAGGAAGAGAAATGTCTTTTCACATTTCATAGCCAACTAGTCAAACTTCAGTTTCTGAGTTAGATTAGTTGGTGGCCAGGCAGAAGAAGTAGAGGCCCTGTATTTATTATATGAAATAGAAGATGTCACCTGCTGATCGGGCAGTGACCCAATGGGAGCCTTGGGTGACAGTGACACCGAAACCTCCTCCATCAGGGTTGCGCAATTGTTGCCCTGGACTTGTGATGACACCTCTCACCTGTCCTCAGAGAGAGGCGCCCAGATGCAGTCAGATGGGGTAGATCCAAGGTTGAGAACAGGGAGGGATATGAATAAATGAGGCAAGGGAATTGGCAAGGGATACAATGATGACTCCATATTAGCTCAGAAAGTATTTGATGAACAAGTTACCTGCAGCAGGAGGAATAAGGCTGAGGGGAAAGTCAGGTTGGAGCAGGTACATTCCTGTGACATTCTCTGCTGGATGCTCAGTGGCACTGGCTTCCCAGAAACCTGCGTTCCAGATCTGCCACTGTCATTATCTAGGGATATACATGTGGGCGAATCTTTTTGTTTGGGCTAGTTTCTTCTGTAAACAGGGGAGACGGGACAGCTCTCGACTGGGATAGTATGTCCCCAGAGGGCATCTGGAAACAGGGGGGCATGTTTCTTTCACTGTCGTTATGCTTAGTGGGAAGCTACTGGTCAAAACCTGTGCTATATGAGGCAGCCTGCACACTGAAAAATTGTACCATCCAGCAGTGGTCCAGTGGCCATCTTGAATAAAGTTGTGCCAGGTCTCCATGCTCTCTGTAGGGGTGTGTGTGTGTGTGTGTGTGCGCGTGCGCGTGTGTGTGTATGTATGTATGTATATATGTATATATATATAAATATATTGGAACATATATAGTATGTATTCCAATATTTATTAATTTTTTGTACTGAGAATTGAATTCCAGGCATTCTACCTCCAAACTACACCCCCAGCCCTTTTATTTTTTGTTTTGAAACAAGGTTTCACTAGGTTGCTGAAAGTCTCACTATGTTGCCAAGGCTGTCCTCGAACCTGCAATCTTCCTGTCTTAGCCTCCCAAGTACTGGGATTACAGACATATGCCACCATGCGTGGCTATGGTAATTATATTTTAAATTGATGTGATTTTCTACATGCAATTTGGGAAGCTTTGCCCTATCCTGGAATATTGTTTGTAATTTTATTCTAAGGAGGATTTTATGGTAATTTCTCTTGAAGGTTTGGGATCAAGTGCTGTGTCAGAAACACAGTCCTCCCTAAGAAATTTTTTTTCATACAACTTTGATTTGACTTATTTGTGTATATATGTATTGTACAGACATTTTCTAGGAATGTAATCTGCTTTAATAGTAAGTAAATTCATATTTTTGAGATACCATGTAGTATATATATCCTTGGAGAACTGAGCATGACAAGTAGAAGCCAAGTAGAAATTGAATTCACCTTCAACTGATTAATGTTTACAGAAGAGTGTCTCTAAAATTAGAGCTTACTGATACTGAATGTATTGTTAATTGTATAAGGAGCATATGTCTCATGAAAAGTGATTTAATGTCTTAAGCCTGTTTTCTTCAATGCATTTTCTAAACTGTTGTAAGTGAAATTAATACCATGGCAACTGAATGTTGCATCTGATGGAGATGTAAAAAAAAAACCGTATGTATAAAGAAGAGTGTGGCCCTCCTTGTTCACATGCACTTTTCTTTATGAGTTAGACATTCCTTTATCTCAGACATCTTCATTTTTTTTCTCAAAAGTGATCCTTCCCTGATGTTCTCTCTGTCCCACCTGACTTTGGGCCATTAACTACCAGGTGGAAAGTGAAAGCTATTTACATGAAAGGATGCCATTAGTGAATCATACATAAAGTCGGAGGATGCCAGGCATGGCGGCGAACGCTTGTAATCCCAGTACTTGGGAGGCTGAGACAGGAGGATCGGGGTTCACAGCCAGCCTCAGCTACTTAGTGAGGCCCTCCGCAACTTAGTGAGACCCTGTTTCAAAATAAAGAATAAAAAATTGGACTGGGGGTGTAGCTCGGAGGTAGAATGCCCCAGTACCACACACACAGAAAAAAGTCGGGGGCTTTCTGCTAGGAAGTTTCCTGGTGACTGTGAAGATAGACATCCCAGCTTCAGAGAACTGGTGCTACAGATGGTGAAAATAGTGATCCCAGACAACTCATTAGGCTTTGAACTATAATCTGAGCGGCCTCTTCTGAAGCATAAAGAGGGGCTTATTTTTTTTTAATGTTTACATTTTGATGAAATGTACTTTTTTGATAAGGTAAATCTCCTTTAGGAATGCAGTTATTCATTTATTATTTCTACCTTTCGTCTGATAAGTGTTTACTCTGTACCTGAATATAGTCTCACCATTCACTTTCTTTGCCAGTCAGATTTATGGTTGAAGTTTTAAAAATATTTTTATTCGTACATTGTAATTATACATCATAGTGAGGTTCAAAGTGACACAAATATACGTGCATGCAGCCCTTGGTGTGTTTCCCTCCAGCTCCAACCCAGCTACCTGGCCCGCCCAAGACACGTTAATGAGGTTGGTAGTGATACCTCCATGCAAGGAAACAGTGTCATTTGAACTGTTTCCTTCATCGGTTCTTGTTTTTCTTCTCCCCGCCTCCCTCTCCCAATCCCCTTCCACTATTCTACTGGTCTATTTCCTCAGTTATTTTTGTTTCCTATTTGTTCTTTAGCTTCCAACATCTGAGAGAAAACATTCAACCCTTGACTTTTTGAGACTGGCTGATCTCACTTAGCATAATATTCTCTAGTTCTCTCCATTTTCCTGCAAATGGCATAATTTTGGTTTTCTTTATGGCTGAGTAAAATTCCATTATGTATATGTTCCCCATTTTCTTTATCCATTTATCTGTTGGCAGACACCTAGGCTAGTTCCATAATTTCGCTATTGTCAATTGTGCTGCTATAAACATGGACATGTATGTATTGATATAGTATTCCGACTTTAATTCTTTTGGAAAGATACAGTTGAGATTTTATTTCATTTTATTTTATTTTTGCAGTACTGGGGATTGAACCCACGGGCATTCTACCTCTGAGCTACACCCACAGCCCTAGTTTTTATTCTTTATTTTGAAACAGGGTCTCGCTAAGTTGCGGAAGGCCTTACTAAGTTGCTGAGACTGGCCGCGAACTTGCAATCCTCCTGTCTCAGCCTCCCAAGTACTGGGATTACAAGCGTGTGCTACCACGCCCAGCTACAGTTGAAATTTTAAAAAAGGAACTATTAACACATACACACTACCCGCAGCCACACATGCACACATATTCCCTTTGCTCTTGACTCTCCTCTACCCCCAGGTATCCCGTTTCCTCAACCAGTTTGTAGCCACGGGCTGTCCTTGTCCTGTGTTCTAATTCCCCTGCTACTCCCTTGTCAAAGCCAGGCACCCACACTTCTGCACGTCCTTTCCAGAAGCTGAGAGATGCAGAAGGTTCTCATCGTTCAGCACCTTTGCCCTCCCACTGACACTTGGCATTGTTTCTGGTGACCCCTCTTCTCACCCTACAGTCAGTACTGTCTGTCCTGGTTCTCAGCCTGACCGCTGCTTGGCCCCTCTGGTGGTTTTCTCTTCCTCTGCCTGCCCATCAACCGCACATGACCCCCACTTGATGGACATGACATGACTCTGTGTGGGACCTTTTCAGGCTACACGTTTCTACCAAGGTTTCTACCAAGGCCTAGGCATGAGCTGGGCGATGGGGATTCCTGAGGGAATAGGTTCCTCATGGTTCCCGACATTGAGGAGTTTACTGTCTAGAGATAGAAAGGAGGGGTCCATGTGGGATAGGGGTGAGAAAGCAACTACCGGGCAGTGTCCAAGTCACTTGGAGTACGTCTTGACTGAGGGGGAGATCCTGGACAGGGGAGAATCACCAACACAGGTCTGGGGGTCAGGCCAGGAAAGCTTTCTGGAGGAAGTGGCATCCAAGTTAAGAACTGTTGGATAGTTCTAGTTAACTAAGTTGAGGGAAGAGCTGGGGAGAGTCCTCCAAGGAGAGGGGACCATGTGAGTGAAGATGTAGTCACTCTGGGTGACCAATTAGCATAGTATGGCCAAGATGTGAATGGAACATAAGATCAGGGCATTGTGGGGCAGTTCATTATGGATATTCGAAAACATATTAAGGTGCTTGTTTGGAAGGAGTGAAGAATTTCTGAAACATTTTAAGTAAAGATGATAAATTAATTTTAGAAAAATCAATCTCTCTCCTCTCTCTCTCTCTCTCTCTCTCTCTCTCACCAATGTGAGGAATCAAGTCTAGAGGCAGAAATAAAATTTGGGAAATTGTAGCGAAATGATGTCCACCTGAACTAGGGTCGTGGGTATGGCAGTGGAGAGAAGCAGATGGGTTGGAGCTAAAATAAACTGGACTCTCTCCCAGGAAAGAGGGAGATTTCTGGCTTGCAGAAACAGTGATGTCACTAGTGAAGGAGACCATGCAGGTCTGTGAGGGGCGGTCATCTGAGCATCCTGAGTCTCATGTGCACGGGGCACTCTGTCCAGGCGGACCTGAGCAGTGGGCAGTAGAGCTCACCCCCAAGGAGATGCTGCATTCAGTACGTTCCACCTCCTTAGATGGTCGTATTCCCTCCAGTCTCTTCAGCTGTATGGTTGGTTGCATTTCATCTTAATGGTTTCCCTGCTTAAGTCTGGTGCTCGCAGACCCACCAACTTCCATACCAGCTGTAGGATGATCTTTCTAAACATAGTGCAGAATGCTTCAAGGAGCACCCCTGGATCACAGCCTATCTCTGGCTTCATCTCTCACAGTCCACCCCTTTCCCCTTCTCTGCCTTCGGCACTGCCATGGACTCCTTTGTGCCTATAGACTGATGGCACAAGCTTCCAGGCCTCAAGCTGGCCAGGCAGATCCTCACTGCTGGGTCTTCGCTGTCACTCTTCTTCGTGCCCAAATGCCCCTCCCACATCATCTGCTTGTTGAACAGCCTCAACACAACTCATCTCTGCAGAAGACTTCCTGGCCCTCTACTCAGATGACTTTATTGATTCTCTTTGTGCCCTGTACACACATACAGTTTTATCCCTATAATCTTTTATCACCTTAAATGTGTTTACCTTCTGTCTCACCTAATTAATTATAAACTCCTTATGAGCAGGCACCAAAGTTCACTTCTATTCCTAGTCCCTGGCACAGTGCCTACCTAGCACATAGTGACTTTCAGTAACATCTTGTTAATTAGACAAGTCAAGCTCTTCCTTGGTTTTATTTCAATGGTGTCTTGCCAATGATTTTTTTTATCATCTAAGAATCGCAGCCTTCATGCCTCATAACAGTTATAAAGGTATATTTTTGCTGCATGAATTTCTTGACGGGTGGCTTGGTTTCTTATGTAATATTTGAATAAACTTTTGTAACTGTGTCCTACTGAAAGCAGTTGATGTAATTGAATTACCCCACACTTGGATGGGCACAGAACAAGAGGAGGAATAGCAAATCTGAGCATCCCACTGTGTGCGGAGGAAAATCTGGAGGCATTGTATGATTTCAGACTTCTGAGTCCTATTTCTTGTGGGCATAATTGCTCTTACTTGTTCTAGAGATGCTTCTCTCCCAAGCTCTGCCCACCAAGTGAACAGTACTACACTTTCTCCAGGAGGAGATAGGCAGAGGGCGAGTATGTGGCTTACTCCCATGATTCTGCCGTCAGTATTTCAGAGACAAGAAAACAGGATGGAACTAAGCATATTGTGTATTATGTTTTTTCTTCTGCTTTTCTTCCTGCCCCCCCCCCCTGAAATGGCAATTCTCAGTGCCTTGTAGGAAAGGCACTTCATGATTCCATTGGGCATAGGAAGGACCTATGGTATTGGTGCATTTGATTATTCACTGGCACCGAGAAGCCCAAGAGGCATGGTTTTCCTTTGACTCAGGACCTGTGCTGGCCTTCATGAGAGCCAAGATTCAGCCACAAACAGGAAGTTATGGCAAGGAAAATTAAGGCTCCCAAACACAGGATAGCCAGGGCTCAGGTGGAACAAGGATAATAAGTATTAAGACAGAAAGGGTGGTTTCAAGATGAAGTAATTCTTCATGCTAATGTTCATCTTCACATTTGATTAGAGGGAATGAATACCCGGTGCGGGTTAGGTAACATACAAGACAGGCTTCAGAGGTTAGCTCAATCTTCCAGAAACCCCTAGGAGATAAGCACCGATATCATAATTGTATGCATTCAGGAGCTGAGAGTTAGGTGCAGATTTCCACTCTGTCAAACAGCCAGTTGATGAGAGCAATTTGAACTTACATCTTTGGATGTAAATCTCAGGTTATTTTCAGTTCTGTAGCCTCCTGTCTCTGGGCCTGGAGTATAATGGGCACAATAGTGCTGTCCCTCCTGACTAGGAATAAAAGAGGACAGAGGCAGAGAGGACAATTAGAAGACACAGAAAGTCCACAGGACCATCAGACAAGTGGTTGTACTCAGTTATGTTCTTCCTAAATCCAGCCTGGTCAGAAGCTATTTCTAAAAAAATGAGAAAGGCTGCATCTTTCCTCTTTTTATTATGAACCTTATATACAATATTGAATTGTCTTTATTAGAATATAATCCTTCAAAGACAGAGGCTGGCTCTTTCTCATATATCACTGTATTACCAAATATTTGATTGTCATCCAACAATGTTATTTTAAGTATAAATGAGTCCAGTGAAGCTATCATTTCGGAGCCTTCCAGATTTCAGATGTGGTCTTTAGCTTCAGACTCCTGACATGAGAAGTGACATGCAGATATATCCCAGACATTCAGATATGATTGTCAGTCATCTGGCCCTCTCTTTCTGGTATGACAGCCAGACAGAAGCATGCTGTGCATCCATCTCAGACCCTAAAAAATCAGATAAGCTTTTAATGTGCAACAATAAAAGCCAAGTGCTTGCAAATGAGATGGTTCTATTATTGCTTGTGTCTTTATTCAGCAGAATAGAAATAAACAGAAAGCAAAAATAGTCCATCTTCTTGTGTGCTAAAAATAGCCTCTAACTAAAGGAAGAAGAATTCCTTTAGCATTCACAATCATTCACTCATGATCTCATTCAGGAAATATTATCAGACACCTGCCAAGCACTGAGGCCACACACAGTGGATGTGGTGGGAGGAAGCAAGACAGGGTCTAGCTCTCACGTTGCAGAAATAGAAAAGCAAGCAAGGGAAGAGAGTGGTAGATTTTGCTGTTTGTGGGCATTCCCTGTTTCCTTTGGGGATTTTAGATGTGACTGATGCTGGATACCTCTAACAAGTCATCAAAGCTTTGCTTGATGCTTTTTTGCATGTTTCCACCAACATATTGAGCAGGTAAATATTTCACCATTTTATAAATTATTATACTGTTTAATAAGAATCATTCAGGGCTTGCTTCCTGTCTCAGCTACCTGATTTCAAGTCATGGCACTACTTCCTAGAGTTACATTCTTCTGGTTGGTCAATATGGAACATGGCGAACATGACCCTTTTCTCTATTTCATTTCAAGTGGTGCTATGTCATAAATAAAAGTTTTCTTAATGAAGTAGGTACTCAACTGATTTATAAAATCTTACCCAACAAAGCTGTTACCCAACAGACTCTATAAAATCTGGAGGCTTCCAGGGAAGAAATGAAAAGTAAGTCGCAGAAAATAGCTTGTTCTTTACATACCCTGCAATTCTTCCTTTATTTTATGTAATTGATATGCAGAAACAGTTCACAGAATCAGTGTGTGCACTTTGGTGACACAGTCTGCAATTCTTGATTCATCTTCTCTCATAATTTATGCCCAACATTTCATCCAGTTGTAATATCATTGAATTCTTGGTGACTCTAATGGAAGATAATGAATTTTCTGAGAGGCGAACATAGAAATGCCTTTGAAAATAAGATTAATTACAATAGTTTCAAGCAGTTGTGAGCCAGGGAATATATATATACAGATATATATATATATAGTTATATTTCTAATAGCATGCCAATCAGGACAGAAATATTTATAATATGTCAAGTAAATGGTGGAAAAGAGAGATGTTTCTATCTAAGAATGGTTTTCTCAACATTCCTTCATGAAAGCCATTTTTTCCTGACAGATGAAAAAATTAAACATGTTAATATCATCGCAAGCCCTTAAATGGGTTCTTCTCCCTCGTCATGAATATTGAGTAAATAAGACTTTTTTTAAAAAGCTGGGAGAGGCCGGGCGTGGTGGTGCATGCTTGTAATCCCAGTACTTGGGAGGCAGAGACCGGAGAATCCGGGTTCGCGTCCAGCCTCAGCTACTTAGTGAGGCCTTCCGCAACTTCGTGAGACCCGGTTTCAAAATAAAGTATAAAAAATAGGGCTGGGGGTGTAGCTCGGAGGTAGAACGCCCCTGGGTTCAATTCCTGGTACCGCACACACACACACAAAAATACCTGGGAGAGAACTGGACATGGTGATGCACACCTGTAATCACAGTAGTTGGGAGGTTGAGACAGGAGGATCGCAGGCTTGAGGCCAGCCTCAGCAACTTAGCAAGGCTCTCAGCAACTTAGTGACACCCTGTTTCAAAATAAAAAACATAATAGGGCTGAGGGTGTAGCTCAGTGGTAGAATTCCCCTGAGTTCAATCCCCAGTACCAAAACAAACAAAAAAGCTGAGTGAGAGAGAAATACTGGTTAGGCCCTAACTCATGGCTGGAACAGGAGAAGCCTGTTTCTTGAGGCAGAAACCACCAGAAACATTATGAGATGAGCCAGTATGATAATAACCATCTTCTGAGCCTTTACTCTATGTTGAGCACTTAACATACATTATTTGTGATCTTGCCTTTAGTGCTCCCAGACATGGGAAGATGAAGTAAGCCTCGTGCCCTCTTCTTCCAGCCAGTAGATCTCTCAGCCCTGTCCCTCCAGACCCACCTCAAGTCCAAAGTCATTGGAGGAAACTCTTTGCAAGTTTTCTCTCTCCTGTGTCAAAAAATATAAGGATAATTGTAATAGCAAACACATATTTGGAGCTTGCTATGAGATAATTATGCTAAACCTTTTCATTAATTTCCCACAGCGCCCCCTGAGGTCATTTTACAGTTGAGGAAACTGACACAAGGAGAGCTTAGGTGGCTCCCTCAGGGCCACACAGCTAAGGAGGTGCTAGAGCTGAATTTTATGTCCAGGTGTTCTGCGTTGTTTGTCCATGCCCTGTACCTTTCAGAGACTTGTAGATTCATGTGGAGATTGCAGCCACATTTCCAGTGAATCTCCAGACATGTTTTGCCCTACAGGCCCAGTATTTTTAAAAGGAAAGAGAATTTGAGTTGTCTATAGACAGGGCCTACACTCCCTCTCTAATTAACTAGGAGCCCCAGACTCCTTATTATACTGTCTGGCTGCTTCTTGACTTCTAGTTATCTCCCTGGTCCTTGAAGATAATACTTGAGTTAGTGGCGATGGATACTGATGGTCTGTAGTCATCTGTGAAGTTCTGACCACAGTGGTATCACATAGAGGGTCCTCAGACAATTCTGATTGTTCCTTTTGTCCATGTATCAAGTGGTACTCAATAGATGTATAGTGCTCTAGGGTTTTATATGTATGTGTGTGTGTGTTATCTTTCCAGCCTAGTTGTGAACTCCCAGAGACCAAGTGCTTCATCTTGTATTGGATGTTTATCCCCTTGATGAGAAGGAAGGACTTTAATTCCAACCTCCCAAGACCAGGGAAAAGGAAAGGCATGTTTCTTAGTTTCTCCTGTTGCAAATTTCAATGAAAAAATAAGTTATCGAATCTTATTATAAATTAAGGGGGCCAGTGTTCTGGGGGCTCTGAACTGAGCACCAGCAGCCCTCCATACTGCATATCAGACCACCAACTGGATTCCCTGCTGTCCACCAGCCTGTGTTGTTAGAGGAAAGAACCAAGTAGCTTCTGTGCTCCAAGATGGGGTACTGGTAGAAGCAATGCTGAGTCTTCAAAGTAAATTAAGGAACTTTTAACATTTCAAGGGGGAAATTGGCAGTTTCCCAAGTGGCATAATTACAGGACAGTGTGTAATATATAATTAAACTTAACTATGAAGCAAATAACTGGAATACAGCTTGGTGGCACATCAGTTTTTGTTCCCATAGCTCTGACAGATCTCCCCTCCCCTTGTCCCTGAAACAGCTTCAGCAGCAATTGCTCCTAATTTTTTTTAAATGAAATTATATGTTGCCAGTTAAACACAGCATTTGGTGTAAAAGAATCTTTTTTTATTTGAGTGACATTTTCCTTCTAGGTAATGTGGAGCAAAGATTCAGTTTAGAATAACAAGGACCCCACAGCACAGCCTCGCTGTGCTTCAAATGATTCTTTGTCTAATAATTCATTTAAATAGTTTATTGCTGGCTTTTATGTTTATTCTTTCTCTGACCAAGGTCCACAGCTTGGAGGCTTGTTTTTATGTACAGTTCTTTTTTTTTTCATGTTTAAAAATAGCGGCATTAATTTTGTTGATTGTGAATAACCAAGCTGTTACTGCCAAACAATCGGGACCCCTTGAGAGTGTGAATGTATGTGATTAGATTTACTAATTGAGCTGGAAGGCACAGTTTCTGACTTCCAAAGCCAATGATTTGAATGGAATGCTTCAGGCCTCAGGATGAGATCACTGTGAAACATGGGCTTGGTTTTATTGGAGAAGACTCAAGAAGACTCATCATAGCCCAGGGAGGGAGGGTGACCACACTCCACACACACCACAGGCTGCTGCATGCTCTCTGGAAGTGCTACCTGCCAGCCTCACCTACGTCCTTGTGCTACTGTGAACTCTAAGCAGTTCTGAAATCTGGTGGTTGTCTGCTTTCATTTTTCTTGGTACCAGCCCAAGCTGGGCACTAGGTTCAGAATTTCTCACTCAGCTTTATTAGAAGAATCTTGTAATTTCAACCTCAAAACACAGTGGGAAGCCAGGCATTCCCAGTACTTGGGAGGCTGAGACAAGATAATTACAGGTTTGAGGCTAGGCTCAGCAAATTAGCAAGACCCCTAGCAACTTAACGAGATACTATTTCAAAAAAGATTAAAAATGAATAAAAAGGGCTGGGGGTGTAGCTCAGAGGCAGAATGCCCCTGGGTTCAATCCCCAGTCCTAAACCAAAACAAATGTAAGGCAGTGTCAGAGTATTGCTTATTATGTGCAAGGCCCTGGCTTCCATCTCTAACACCCAAACCAACAATGACAACAGCAAACCCAATAACAACAACAAATCACTGTGGACTTCAAAACAGTGAAAGATTGAGAAAGTTAATGAAACCCAATTATATAATGAACTATATGTGATTGACACACTGTAAACCCAAGTCCAATGTGAACTATAAGATTAAAAACTGCACAAGGCTTACCTCTAGGTGACACCCTCACTGATGTATTGGCCATGCCCTCAGATATAGCAGTAACTGTGTAGTTTTGCTGCCTTAGATCCAGTTAATATCTTTCCCCTTGTTTTTCCAAACTGGTTCTCCAAATTTAGTCGACATTGCCCATTTTCATGTCTAGTAATGTTTGCTAAATATTTATTGAGTACCTCCTTTATGGCAAGCCCTCCTTTCTGCTGTGAGTGGTCAAGCTTCTACCTTAAAATGTGCATGTTTCCCATCTTACCTGCAGTGCTCCATGGCCACAGCGCTAGAGGCTTCCTTGTTCCACACTGATTGCTGCACGTGGTTGCAATGCAGGATTTCACAGAGCAGCAGTTCACACCTTCCTGTTTCTTTGTGAGGGAATGGTTTCTGTGAATCCCCTCTTTTCTGTTTGTCTAGGCTTAGATTTCCAAACTTATTTGGCTCACTTCCCCCTTTTCAAGAAAAAAATAAATAACTCCATGTCCCCTGGGCACTTTCTAGTACCCCCTTATTTTAGTTCAATGTTCCTCAATTACACCTGAGGCTACTATAGCCCCTGGATTCTTTTCCCCACTGGGGCGGTATCTCCAACTTTGGGAATCTATGGTAGACTTCAAAAGGGTTATAGGCCTTCTTGCCTTTTTAATATTTTAGAACAGTTTTAGGTTTACAGAAAAATTAGGCACAAAGTACAGGGATTTTTCCCTTTTCCTCCTTCTCCTACAACGTTCCCTATTATTAAGTTCTTGCATTAGTGTGTATATTCCTTATCATTGGTGAGTCAGTATCCCTCAACCTTCCTATAATTTCTTATGAGTTCCAGGAGTCTTTGTGTTGATTCTTTGGAAATTTCTACATAGACAGTCATATCATCTGTGAACAAAGACAGGTTTATTTCTTCCTTTACAAACTGAACGTCTTTTATTTTCTCTTCCTGACTTACTGAATTATCTAGGATTACCAGTAAGATGTTGAATAGGAGTGGTGAGAGGGAACATCCTAGCCTTGGTCTCAATCTTAGGGACAGAGTTGAGTTTCTCACCTTTAAGCATGATGTGAGCTGTTGGTGTTTTGTAGAAATCCTTTACTAAGGAAGTTCCCTTCTACTCTTGGATTTCTGAGAGTTTTATTGAGATTAGGTGTTGGATTTTGTCAAATGCTTTTTTCTGCATCTTCATATTACTGCATTTTGAACCTGGATTACATAAATTGATTTTCAAATGTTGAAGGAGTTTTGCACATTTAGAATAAATCCCATTCTGTGATGCAGTGTGATGCTTTTTATATATAGTTAGATTCTACTTAATAATAGTTTGTGGAGAATTTTTGCATGTATGTTCAAAAGAACTGTTGGTCCATAGTTTTCCTTTCTTGTAATGCCTTTGTTTTTGGTATTAGTATAATGCTATTCTCATAGAATGAGGTAGAAAGTATTTCTTCTGCTTCTATTCTCTGAAACAGGTTGTAGAGAATCAGTATCATTTGATTACTTAAGTGTTTAGTAGAGTTTACCAGTGAAACCATCTGGGCCTGGTGCTTTCTATTTGGGGATGTTATGAAGTATTGATTTAATTCCTTTAATAGATGCAGACCTGTTCAGATTATCTATTTCTTGTCTGAGTTATGCTAGATTGTATAATTCAAAAAATTATGCCATTTCATCTGTTATCACTTTTGTGAGCGTAGAGTTGTTCATGAGATTTCTTTATCATGTCCATAGGATCTGTAATATTGATCCTCTTTAATTTTTGATGCTAGTAATTTGTCTTTTCTCCTCTTTTTTCCTTGGTTAGCCTGGATAGAGGTTGATCATTTTTATCAATCTTTTCAAAGAATTGGCTTTTGATTTCATTGATTTTCTCTATTGTTTTCCAGTTTTCAATTTCATAGATTTCTATTCTGTTTTTTATTACTTCTTTTATTCAGCTTTCTTTGGATTTAATTTATTATTCTTTTTTTCTAGTTTCCTCCAGTGGAAGTTTAGATTATTGATTTTACATCTTTCCATCATTGCTCAAATTCTTTACTCAATAGTCAGTTTGCTATGAATAGACTTCTAGAAAAACCTTTACCTTCTACAGGGAGTAGGCATGGCAAAACCTACTTAGGACTTTCTGTTTAGATGTTTCCTGTCACTGAATATGGGTCACCTTAATAGATCCTCCCAGTGACTCTAAAATCTGGCTCAGAATTACTCCTCATTTCTGTAAGAACCAGCTCCTAGCAAATTTCTATCAGCAAGTCTTCTTGAATCTACCTTCAAAAGATATCCATAGCCCCACTCTTTTCCCTACATATGCCACCATTAAAGTAATACAGGGCATCAAATTAAAACAATACAGCACATCAAATATTTCCCCTACAATAACCTTCTAATTGGTTCTACCAGCTTCCACCCTTCCTCCCCTTGCCTATTCTCAACACAGAAGCCAAAATGTTAAGACATCAGAGTGATTCTCCAAAAACTGGTCAGATCATGCCACTCTCCTGCTTACAGCCCTCTTGACGGTTCCCATCAAACCCAGAGCCCTTGTCATGGCCCATAAGGCTCTACAATATTCTTCCTCTCTATCTTTAGGTCTTCTATTCATCTCCCATTCAACTCCAACCACAGATACCTCTTTGTATTAGTCAGCTAGGGCTGCCATGACAAATAACAAATAAGAGAAGGCTGGAAGTCCAAGATCAAGGTGCCAGCAGGGATGATTTGTTCTGCAGTCTGTCCGTGTCTTGCAAATGGCTGCCCTCTCCACATGCTTTTACCTCTGGGCACTCACACCCTAGGTTTGTCTTATATGGACACCAGTCATATTGGATTAGCATCCCACCCCGATGGTCTCATTGTATCTCAATTCCTTTTTTAAAGGTTCTTATCTCCAAATACAGTTACATGCTGAAATACTGAGGATTAGGACTTCAACATATGAGTAGTGTGTATCAGGGGAAATTCAGTTTATTCCATTCTGTTCTTGTTGACCTTGAACATACTAGGTACACTGTGGCCTCTGGGCATTTTACTCACTTTCTCTCCTGTGAATATCTTCCTTAGGTAGCCAGGTGTCTCATGCCCTCACTTCCTTTATCCTCACAGCAGCCTTTGTGCACCAACAACTATGCAATAGTAATTTTATCCATTTGTCTCTGTCCATCTTACTTCCTTTGGTTTTATCCAACTTGACCATTTTTACATGCTCTGTATTTACTGTTTTGCTTATTTCCTGGTTTCCTCACCAACCTGGAAGCTCCACAATGGCACAGAGCATCTGATGTGTCACTGCTGTACCCCAGTGACAAGAGCGGTGGTGGCTACACAGAAGGCCCTCAGGACGTATTTATTAAAAAGTGCCTGAATCAAGTGAGTGACAGGACCCTGATGGAAGGTTCTGGTGTTCTGCCTCCTGGCAGGATTACTCCCAAGGAAGGAAGCTATATGTTTTAGTTAAGTCTTTGTGACTGTGACCAGAATGTCTAAGAACAACATAGAGGAGGAGAAGTTTATTTCAGCTCATTGTTTCAGAGGTTCAGTCCATAGTTGGCTGGCTCCAAGTCAGAAGCATCATAGCTGTGGAAGGCAAGGCTGCTCAACTCATGGTGGCTGGAAGGAGAGAGAGAAGAGGGGGGCAGGGACAGATATAGTCCTCAAATTCACACCCCAGTGGCCCACCTCCTCCAACCATGCCTCACCTCTACACCTCGTTGTGTTGTAAACACCTGAGCTTTTCTGGAGTTTATACAGAATTTATACCCATTTTATAACAATGTGGAGATAGGTTTCTATCTGGAACACACTACAACTTCCCTGGCTGCAGCTGCCCTTCTGGCTTTGGCCACCTTCTAATGGAAACCAAATTAGCAGCTATGTTGTTATGCCCCAAAATGGCCTTGCCCCAGATATGCTGACTCTCGTGTTTGAGTGAATCACTGCTGACTTTCACTTTTGAGTTGCATTCATGTGGCCAGAGGCCAGCCGGTATTAGCCACCTGCCTACCAATTCAGAAGGCATTTTGTATTGGTATTATACAATTTAGCTGGTAATGTTCCCAAATGTCCCACTGTATTTGTTAAAAATAGCTTCCCCGTTAGGAACTGTGTGCACCTGGTGCACCCAGAAGTGTTTGACATTGTCAGGTAATTTTATTTTTACCATGACCTTCATTTTATCAACTTTTCTCTTGCATAGGTAAACCCCAAAAAAACCCCCCAAGATTCCAAAATTTAGTATAAATCATAAACAATAGGCAATATTTTTATTGTTTCATACAGCAACTGAAACAGTTTTAATAACAGAAATAACAGCACTAACAGCTCACTTCTATTTAGTTAGTTTATTAAGTGCTATTCTGTAACAATATTTCTGATACCTGGAGACCTACAGAATCCAAGATGCTGGTTTCTGTCATTTACTCCCGTCTACAAATATGCAATTACCAAGATCAGGAAAGCCAGCTTGGCTGACCATTCAGACTGATGCTCCTGTGCCACAGAACCTTTGCATGTGTGATTTACTGTGACTCAGCCTGTCATTTCTCAACCCATGTCCTCTTAAATCCCATTCTTCACTCTTTGCTCTCCTCTTTCATTGGTTTTATTTTTATGTCACTCTCTTCAATTAGCACTTAGTTTATAATTATGTAATCATGTGTTTTATTATTCAATCGTTATCTGTCTCAAGCATGAAATGTTTGAGCAGGGACCATCTCCTTTGCCTGTGTCCACACTATCATTGGAACACTTAAATTATTTATTAAATGAACAATGAAAGCTATGATGTGTTGAATTCCTGACTGGTATTATTTTCCTTTTTCCCCCTGTGAAGCCTTTTATGGGCATAAGTGACATGTGGCAAAAGTTCAGAACTGAAATTTAACTTGGAAAGAATCTGCCTTTGATGAGGTGGTGGGACCACCAAATGTCCAAAATTTGAACTACATGATAGTAAGCCTTATATAAAATCTCAGTTATGAAATCGATGAAGCTGTAAGCATGGTACAAGGGTAGACATGAGTTCTGTATGAACCAGTGACCCAAAAGACCAAGATTTAGTAATTGACAGAAGGGTCAGCTCACAGGTGGTAGCTCGGGGGCTCCGTAGATGGCAGGAACCAAGAAAGCCAAAATGTACTGAGTAATGAATATGTGCCATGAGCCATTATGAACATTTTACACTCATTACCTTCTTGAATTCTCACAAATACTCTGTTCGCTAGACATTATTTTTGTACCAAATTTGCAGATGAGGACACCAATGCTCAGAAAAGTTAAGTAACTGTTTATTGGCACAATAGATAGTCAATGTGAAGTTGGACTTTGGACTCAGGGAGTTCTGGTGGTGACTTTTTAGTACTTTACATCTGATTTGGTAGTGTGCTAATAAATAAGCTTTCGAGAAACTGTTTATGGTATGTGGCATTTGCAACGTTCTGTGGTATAAATATTCCCACCATGGTTGATTGCAGGCTACCAAGAGTTTCTGGCTTATAAACTGGAAGGTAAACCATTGCTGGTGAGCCTCCAGCATGCCCCTCCCTCCATTCCTCTAGATGTTGCAACTTCTCACTTGTTCTTCTCAACAGAGGGATGAACTATGAAGAATCTGGAAATCAGTGGGGTTAACTCCAGTGGCCTGATCTTTGCAATGGGTGAGTTGTGTGTCCAACTCACATTGCCAAGCAGTCACTGAATTAGGAGAAGGACAGTCTCTCTCTCTCTCTCTCTCTCTCTCTCTCTCTCTTTCTCTTTCTCTCTCTCTGTCTCTCGTAACCTGTGGTACTATGGATGGGACTCAGGAGAGTTCTACCCCTGAGCTTCACCACCAGCCCCATTTTATTTTTTATTTTGAAACAGGGTCTCACTAAGTTGCTGAGGCTGGCCTCCAACCCGCAATCCTCCTGTCTCAGCCTCCCAAGTACTAGGATTCCAGGTGTGCACCACCACAGCTGACCACACTCTCTCACAGATTATCTCAGAGCCAGAGCCCATGGGTGACACAGAGCTGCACCATGAGCCCCAGGGAACCTCTGGTCAGAGGGCTGAAGCACTAACTAAATGTGATTCTGGGAAGACAGAGAGAGGCCTTACATGGTCCAGGGGCATCTGATTGTGGTGCAAGTTGTGGTGGTGGGGGGAGGGGGGTGGAGCCACTGCTATGCTTCTCTGAATTCAGAATTCTCCTAATTCTCTGAATTCATCAATCTGTACTTGATATAGGAATTTCTCCCCAAAGAGCCTGCAAGTAAATTCTCATCCTTAATACCACTGTGGAAGGGTTCAGCTGGCTCTGGGTGAAGAGATCTTGGTTTCTTTCAGGATTAGGGGATGACTGCTATCAGTTCATGGCACAAGAGGTGTGTAGCTATATAGCTGATTGGAAGAACTTGTGCCTACTTCCTGTTTCCATCTGAGGACAATGTCAAGGACACATAGATTTTCTTTACCCATGCTAAGTCCAGATCAGCCATTGAAATGATTTTACAGGAAACCCTCCCCCATTGCTTTGGAGAGTGTCAAAGGACACACAGTTCTTAGATAATGGTTTATCAATATATTTTCAGTAGCAAAAATATCGAGATCTTTCGACTTAAACTTTCCATGTCTAGAAATATTCTTAAAGGAAATAACTTCATAAATCAGCATAATATTCCTGTGAAAGGATGTTTAGCATTCGGCTCCAGTAAGATGCACATGAAAAGAACTTAGGGCAAGGGGGTGGGGTCCTGGGGATAAGGCTGGGAGGGAGGAGATCAAACTGGCACTTGTGTTAATTGAAGCAAGTACAGCCCCTTTGCCTGGCAGACATCAGCACGTTGGAGTCATGTCTCTTTTCTTAAGAAAAAATTCTGAAATAAAGATAAAAGTAATCTGTTGGCATATAAATCTGTGAGATCATTGTTATTGCTAATATTTAAACCCTTGTGTTCTTTCTTATGTGAACTGATGGGGAACCCCAAATAGCCAGCCTCTCTGTAGTACCAATGTATCCCTCACGTGGCAGAAAGAAGGGAGCTGGCTTCACTTCAGAGGGCAGTTCAGAGCTGGTCAAGGTTGCTCCCTGGGAACACCACACTCATTCATTATGTTGGCAGGCAGCACTTTCCTTTCCCCTCTCCATCCCTATCTTCAGAGATCTTGTCTCTTATAGAAAAATTAAGAGAAATGAATTCCCATTCATCTTGCTTGAAAGAAATATTTTGAGTCTCTTGTTTTCCAATTTTCACTTTTCACCTGAAAGCATCCTGGAGTTAAGTGAGGGGCAGGCCAGGCTTCAGGCAGGGAAACACAGTGCAAGTTCAGGGCCCGTTTCCAGCTGGAACACGGGACTTGGGAACCAGTATCCATGAAGGGGAGGGGAATCCTCTTGGAGCATCGTCACCTTGGAAACATGAGTAGGCTTCACTCTGTATTCCTATGCAGAGTGTCCAAAGGGCCCTTTGCAGACTGCACCTCCCTCCAAGCTCACCCACATGATTCTTGGGGCCTCCTTTGTGGGTGAGCAGAAGGTAGAGTGGAGGCAGCATGTGGTGTGAGGCAGGGGACATCCCTTTGTCGAGGGAGTTGGCTCCCTGTCATCTCTTATATTTTCCTGCTGCTTCTCACTCACAGCATCTACAGGAAGCATTTATAGCAAGTACTTGCCAAGTGTTTTCCATAAACACACAACTAAGGACATTTTCACACATTCCAACATTCTGTAAATGTTTATTTCTTCACAATACACAAAGAAGGTTGAGTGCACAGTTTCCCTAAACAGGTCTTTGAAGTGTGGGCTTTGGCTGAACGAGAATCTACTTCTGAGTTTGTCCTTCCACAGGTTCACATCATCCTTCAGGGCACACCAAGCCCAGGTAGGTATCTGGCTGTTTCCAAGTGTGTTTTCCCCCATAGTATGGTTTCTGGATATGAACACCAGCCCCCACTGCCCAGTGACTGCTGGGCCCTGAGCTAAGCTCATGGCGAAGAGGGAGTTTGGAGGGTCTTGGAACCTCACCTAAGCCCTTGCTGGGGTAGAATCACAAATGAAATAGGATGGGGAGTGGGGGTGAGAGATGATTTTGCCTTATTGTGATTAAGATGCATGTGAACATAAAGAAATAATAAGTCATGGAAACTCTCCTATGAATGTCAGGCAAGGTGCAGTTCTCCATAAAGGACAGAGATTCTGACTTGCACAGCCAGCCCAACCAGGATACTCCCTGTGTTCCCTACTCTCCACTCTCTGTTGAATATACTACATTATTAAATATTAATAAAATTAGCTTATTTCATTAATAAGCACCTAGTGTCTGCACCACTCTGTAGCATAAGAGGTTCACAGGACAGGAACCCTTGGCTTGACCCCATAAGGAAAGAAAGGTAAGACATGTATTCTACACCACAATTTCGGGAAGAAAGAATTGCCAAGGATTGCCAAGCATTGTAGCATTTTAGAGGAAGGAACTGTGTCAGGTTTATGGAGAAAGTGACAATTGAGGTAAATATGAAGAAGGGAAATTGTGACAGGTGCCAGAGGGGATGTATCATGGATGCAGAGGGGTATCATGGATGCAGTTTCCAAAAAAGGGACCCATGTCTGGGCCTGTTCCTATAGGAGGACTGTTTCACACCAGGTTTCACTCCTCTAGCAGAACTAGCAATGATTTGGGATTCTTATATGGAATGAGACTTAATGAGTTCCACTAAAAAAAAAGCCATATTTAATAAAACAACACAAAAACAATGTCCTTTCATATGTCTTTAACTTCAAACAAAGCAAATAATCTCTTAATTGGGTTTTAGTCAATAGTTCTTCTATTGTAGATAACTTAGTATGTGCATAACAAGAGTAGTCGCACTTTCTATTTGATAATATCATTCTGAAATGGCCAATTTATTATTCATCCAGAAGAAGAGGATGATGTGTAATAGTCCTCTTCTCGTCTTCCCATCACCTCAAGTCCATTCTCAAAGATCAGAGTGAATTTCTAAATCTTTGGGCTAAGGGAGAAAGTGTGGCTGGGGCTGAGTTAGAGGAATCCACTTTGCACTGGGTCTCCTGGAAGGTGATTGTGTAGTAAATCAAGTTATATCCAAATATGTTTTAGACAATGTATGTGGAAGGTAACTTTGCTTTAAAACTTCCATAACTATGAACACTGTGGAGATAATTTCTCAGCATGGAACCAGGCTTGAGAAATGTCAAGCTTAATTTTTCACCCAACAGAGACTGTCAGACAAAGCCAAACGTTTCTGTGTCTTTGCATTCCGGCGAAGGAAATGGAAGGCATTTGTATTCAGTAATGAATGCTGGGCCCTTTCATCTTGAGATTTATTGCTAATATTGCCCAAGATGCAAAGGGGCTTCTTTACCTTCATTCAGCATCCATTTCCCAGTTGTAATTAATCTTTATTGCCTTCCATCGCTCACTCTGGTTTGGAATGTTAAAAAGATGCCCTGAAAAACTGGCACCATTTCTTCTCCTTCAAGACCAGACTGAGGGCTCCACCTATCCATAAGCACTCCCCACGCCTGACCCCAACATCCCACATGGACCCTCACTACAGAAGGGATGCTTCCTTGTAAACAACGCAAACACTCAAAAGAGGTCACTAGGCAGTGAAAGTCCCTCTGCTATACAAATTCCAGCCCCTTGGTATCTTCCAAATAGATTGTAAACCCTTCACAATGTTATTTTGTTCATGCATGCTTTTTTAACATCTAGAAAGTCACTCTGCAATAATAAAAATATCGGCTAAATGAGTGATTCAGTCAGAGTGATGCCTTGTAGGGGTTTTGGGAGGCAGAGCTGGAGGGCTAGAGTCAGCCGACAGATATGGAGGAGTGGTACTTTGCTTTTCAGAACATGGACCTTGAACTCACAGCTTCAGCTCATCTGAGTGTTTGTTTGGAATGTGGGACCTCAGGCACTGCCTCGCACCCACTGAATCAGAATCTTCATTTTAACCAGATCCCCAAGTGTATGTGAATGTTTTAAAGTTTGATGGGACTGGGATAGGAAATGTCTGTGAAATAAAAATGTGAGTTTTCAAAAACAAAGGTAAGGAAGGATGTGTTGTTTGCAATCAAGCAGTGTGTAGTGGAGTTCTCCATTGGGGGATTCCATAGGTCATGTCAGGGCCTTCGCCTTCACTCTCCTTACACACCTGGTGCCCCGCCTCTGGGCCTCGTGTAGGACTGTCATCCTGGGCCATTTCTGCACCATCACCTGGAGTTGCCCTCTCTGTTCAGTCCTAAACAGCAGCCAGTTTACTGAAGCTCCAAGGTCTCATTTCTTCATCTGTGAAATGTAATCCTGCCTCAACGGCTTGTGAGAACAAAATAAGCCAAACACTTGAGGGTTTGCACATGGCAATCATTTGATATATACTGTCTTTTAAAAAAATTGAAGTGAAATTCAGATGCCACAAAATCATCTATTTTAAAGTAGCACTTAGTACATTCACAATGTTATGCAGCCATCACCTCTATCTCATTCCAAGACACTCTCATTGCCCCCAAAAGAAACCCCATATGCAATAAGCAATTGTTTCTTCTTCCCCTTTCTTTCCTAGCCCTGCTTAGCAACCACTAATCCACACTCTCTCTCTAGGGCTTTTAACTCACTAATGATATTTTTTTATTAGTCCCAGATTTACTGCTTTTTTTCATCTACTTATATTTCTTTTCATGTCTTTAAAAACAGGAGTTTTGCTAATGATGGAAACCAGGTGGGGAGTAGATATGGAATAAGTTTTTTAAACTAATATTTTGGAGTGTTGGGGATCATACCCAGGGCCTCATACATGCTTGCCAAGCGCTCTTCCACTGAGCATCCCCAGCCCAATGTAAAATACCTTTAAATCACTGGTTCTCAAATTATGGCCCCAAACTAGCAGCATCTACTTTACCGGGGAACTTGTTAGAAATACAGATTTCTGGGTTCACCCTAGAATGACTAAGGCACAATTCTGGGGCAGGGCCCAGCAATCTGTTTTAATAAGCTTCCAGAAGATTCTAATGCATATTCTACTTAGAGAAACGATGCTTTAAATAAATAAACCTGCAATGGTGCCTGCAAGTGCACACCGCACCTGCAGCCATTCTTGTGTCCAGGATAACCTAAGAGGGCAGGTAGTCTGTTCCACTGCTTTGATGGAGGAGGCTGCTGGGAAATGGCCTCAGATGCCCACTGGCCTTCAAATGGTT
Source organism: Glis glis (assembly GCA_004027185.1). NCBI lineage: Eukaryota > Metazoa > Chordata > Mammalia > Rodentia > Gliridae > Glis > Glis glis. Next base: position 50,058 of record PVJS01001516.1, read on the forward strand.
AAGAGAGCTGATTCCTCAGCTTCCCTTAATGATATTGGGGATCACAGTGCAGGCACAAACACACATTGTCCATATTGTTATTTAATTCTTTCCATGCTCCCCAACTTGAAGTTCACAGGGTGAGCCTTCCGCAGAGTGTGCCTGCAATTGCTCCTGTGTCTCACATGACCGCCTTTTGTTGCTCTATATCAAAGTGTAGGGAGCATTCCTTTTTGGTTGATTAATGTTCAGTTCGAGGTCTATTATGAACCTCCAGGCTTTAATTACTACGCCATTACCCAGTCAATTCCTTGCCATTTTATATTTATGGCCTTTATTATGCCTCTGAATGTGTGATTGCCTAATTTTATTCTAGAAGCATTTTACCTCATTAGCTGGGTTTTATTCCATTCCTCTCATTTGTCCAGATTGTTATTTATCTCAGTTCCCTGTGTGCATTTTCTATTTCGTTTTTTCACCAATCTGACCACTTAAAAATTATTTTCCTCCTTTTCCTGGGCTCTATTGTTCTTGGATCCTTGGAAACAGCTCCTGAAGTTTTCACAAAATCTGCTCTAGGGGTTCTTTTCCTTAGCAGTCAATTACACTCACATTCTTAACTCGGTCATTTCCAACCTTCTGAAAGCCCATCTCACCTGGTGGTCATCAAAGGCCCTGCCTGAAGGCCTTAAGAGTCCCAGACATATCAGAGACACCTGACTTTCTCTAAATGGCCAATTAAGTCTCAGGAAAGATGAGGAATGTTTCTATTTTTAAATATTTTCTTAGATGCTCTTGTAATATTCCCTTCCTCAGTCCCCTGCAATGTCTCAGAAAAATTTGGGGTTTTACTTATTGATTTGCTTATTTTCTTGGGTATTCTCCTACCTAGTAAATCAAGGGAATCAACCTAGGGAAGTCCAGCCATCTCTTTAATAAGCCCTGCAGGGGATAAGGAGATTTTGAAACACCCTATTTGAGAACCACTGCCCTAAAACGTCAGGAACTCATTTAAGTCATAAAAAATATTTATTCTGTTTGAGTCCTTACTTTGCCAAAGAGTAATTGCTGATTTCTACAGCAGTTGTGTTTTGCTATCTTTTGTTTTGTTTTGTTTTTTGTTTGTTTTTTGTTTTTTTGGTGTGTGTGTGTGTGTGTGTGTATGTGGTACTAGGGATTGAACCCAGGGGAGTTCTACCTCTGACCTATACCCCCAGTCCTTTCTATTTTTTGTTTTGAAACAGTCTCGGTAGGTTGCTGAGAACCTAGCTAAGTTGCTGAGGCTGGCCTCGAACCCATGATTCTCCTATCTCAGTCTCCCAAAGTACTGGGATTACAGTTATGCGCCACTGTGCCTGGCTTATCTGTTGTGTTTTTGCCAACAACTTTGTCCTAGAGTTATAAGAATATTTCAGAAATGCAAGTAACACCCTAGAACAAGAGTTCATATAATTTGTATAGCAATATTAGCATCATTCATCTTAATTATCCAGTGCTTGCAGTGTTTTGATCTTTACCTCCATTTTTGTTTTCATTAAGTCCTTACAACCCTTTGTGGTATACATTCCTGCCTCCATTTTTATGCATGAAAACTGAGGGTAAGGAATGTGCACAAAGCCACCAATCAGTAGCCTTTGTCAGAAGTAGATCCAGAAAGTGTGTTTCTGTCCAGAACCACAATGCTGTCCACTCTGCGGTTACCATATTGAGGCCTTTCCCAATCAAAGCTGCGTTGCTATTTTACCTTTTCCTTTTTTAGTAGGAATCAGTAACCAAGAATGTGTGTTCTGGGGTTAGGTTACCTAAGTTCCTGTGCCAGGTTTTTTTTTTTTTTTTTTACTGTGCTCTGTGACTTTAGACAAATTATACTTCTCTTTGTCCACTTCCCCATCTATAAAGTGAGATGGTATAGTATTTTTACCATGTGTTTGTGTATGTGTGTGAAGTGAGATACTCAGTGCAAAGCCCTTAGAACAGGCCTGGGAGATAAACATTGTCCATAAATATCAGCACCTGCTTCTTTAATTTGTGTTTGTGTACATTGGAGTCTACTATAGTTTAGATTTAAAAATGTCCACCAGACCCCATGCCCTGGAGGCTGCTATGTTTGGAGGTGGGATTCTGGGGGCTTGACCTGGTACAGCATGTGTGTGTGTGTGTGTGTGCGTGTGTGTGTCCCAGCTGCAGCCCTCTATCTCTGACTCTGTTGCTCACTCTGTCCCCTGCTATCGTGGCCTAAGGACCTGTAGAGATGGCTTCTGCTTGGCAGCAGGTAAAAAGTGGAAAATACATATTATATATTAATATATATCAATATACTCTCCAGATCCATAAGCAAATAAGTCTTCCTCCAAGTTGCGTGTGCAGGTGTTTGGGAGACAGTGGTGAGAATGCTGATTGGAACAGGGCCTCTCTTCCCTCACATGCTCATCTCGTGGATTCGCAGCCTATAGTTCTCATTTGCTCTGTTTTGTTTTCCTGCTTGGCATACTTTCTATAATTTTAATCTTGTATCTTTGTCCATTTGAGATCATCATATTACTAGGGCTTTGACATGTTTGTTTAATTTCATGGACTTGCTTAAAATTCATGATCACAATTAACCTCGTGTGCAGGCCGCTTGAGGCAGCTTAGTGTTCTTTCGAGTGCTTGTTTCTGACTTTCTGGGGACCAGTCATTGTTAGCATTGGTACCAAGGGAGCGTGGAGAAGTGACTCCCTCGAGGCTCCTAGATTTCTGTCAAAAGAAACAAAGCTGGCTTCTTCTTTGACCTTGGAAGAGGCCTGGGCCTGGGAATGTAACACTGTGTCTCGAGCTCATTCTGGGTGTCTCCTGACTGTTACTAATGTAAAATGATTTGAGGGGCTTGGGGTATCTCCTTGCTAAAAATAAGTCTCTCTGTTTATTTCTTGTTTTACTATGGGATACCATGGGCGTTTCCCTCTGTTGGGTCAGCAGATGGTTTTTACAGGCTTGTGAGGTTGACAAGGGGCCTGAGGACAGATGTTTCATGGTAGCAGAAACTGCTTAATATTAGGACTTTGTAGCCAGCAGCATCACACTATAAAGTGATCTGTTCTTTGGGGCTCTTGATCATTCTCTGTCATACCACTTTAAATCCCTGTGAGAGATTTCTGCTTGAATATTAACATATGGATCTTCTGATCCTGCATTTCCAATGTAAGCAGGCGAGGACACTACTTTATCTCTAGGTCTCTCATGCTAAAATGACAAGAAGGTCTCTGGCTTACTTTAATATGTCTCAAGAGCCCTGTCATCAGAGAACCAGTATCGCAGTATTCATGGTTTTGGTTTAGATGCTGGTAAAAGTGTAGTGTAAAATGTCAGCCAAAGGCCACACAGGAATAGGAAGAGAGAGGGCAATAAAGAAATAATAAATGGGAACTCTGTGCAGTCTCTTTTGGACACTTTGCTTTTGTTATGTGGCTTGATGGGCACAGTGGTCCCATGAAGTGGGTTTATGTAGCATTGTACAGCTCACAGAGCTGCAATGCCTAGTGGAGCCTCCAGTAGTCAGAGAAGGCTCTGCCCAGGCTCTTCATGTTATCCAGGCTTTGTCAGAATCGGGCAACGCTGACAGTTCCTTCTCTTTGGAGAGGACACAGTACCACCTCTCATGCTGTCCTCAGTGGCCTATGAGGAGACCAGTACACCTAGCCTGACCCTGGGTTAGAGTCGCAGCAACATGAAGAAGGTTCAGGGTGGAAGAGAAGCCTCCGTAGATGACAGGCATGGAAGAAGTCCTCAAGGCTCACTTTAGGGCTGGCCACTAGGGCTGCAGAGTGGCTTAGCCTCACCCTCAGTGGAGAGAGTTGCCCCAGGAAGTGGAAGGAGGCATGCTAGGAATAGTCAGCTAAGGATATATCAGCAATGTGATGCTGGGGGGAATAAAGAGGGCAAGGGTGGTCCTTGCAGCCAGAGCAGGGGTGGATACTTGAGGGCAGATGGCCTGGTACTCAGTACTTTTCGGTCAAGCCTGAGGCAAACGGATTCCTAATCTGCATGGTTGGAGAAGAAGAAGAAAATGCTGAACATTCTGAGGGAAGCCTGGAATTTATGGAAATAAAGTCTGTGGGCACAGTCCAGCTTTGGCCACCCACCCTGAGGAACTGTTGCTGATCTTTAGGGGCTACATGAAATGAGAGAGCACCATATAGTTTGTCCAGGAGGGGGTGGGGTGTATAGGCCCACTTCAGTGAGGTAGAGGAAACTAAGAAAAGATCCCCCAGCCTCCTTGGGCATGAAACCATTGAGTTTCATGGTAATAAGCGTGTGAAGTGAATTTATAAACTATAGAGCAGGGAGAGGTTTGGTTATGAAAAGCTGAAAGAGAATATGTAGATGCACTGTGTAAACTGTAAAGCCTCTTATAAAATGCACTTAATATTTGCACATATATCCAGCATTTTTATTTTACAAAACATGTAGATACTTGCAATTTCTTTTGGTATATGATGTATTCTAAGATGAGCGATAATAGCAGGATTTAGTGTTTCATCCATTGTGGGTTCTATTCCGATATTGAAGAGGAAGGGGGAATTAAGGATAAAAGTATGCTTTGATATATCCAATTGAGCTTTTATTTTATTTTATTTTTTATTCTTTATGTTCATTTATTGGTGCATTGTAATTATACATTTTGATACATGTCAGGGTATGAACATCATACATGCACACATTGCTCCTTTAGCCCTCCCTCCAGTCCCACCCTATTCCCTCCCCCATCCCTCCCTTTCATGCTCCAGATAGTGATTGAGTCTTACAAGTTTGTGTATGTACATCATGTGCTATAGTGTGTCCATCTCAGGTGGACATGGTTACTATCAGAATATTGAAATTGAATAAATATATGACAAAATGTTTAAAAATTAGCAACCACCTGTCCTGTTTAAAAATGTTTTCTCCTTATAGTAATATCTGCTTAGTAGTATTCATAATCATAGTCTTCTCTAAGGTATTGTGTGAATGTTGATCCTAAAACTTACACAAGTAATTTTAAATATTTGTGTCTTCCTTGACTATAGAAATCAGTCAGGAAGGAGGGTTTATTGTTCTTTGGGTAGATAAATATAAGAAGATGAATGGTGCATTAAAAAGTAAAGAGAAGGGCTTCTCCAAGCAGATTTACATATTGATTACTTAAATTACTACTTAATTTAGTGTCTGCTAATAAACTGCGCCTTGGAAATGTTTCCCGAACATTTATTGGCTGCAGTAATTCTACCTACAGTGTATGCGGATCACATCCTCATTAAATATTGATGCACTCATGAAATGTTAATAGAATGTTAATGTGAAATACAAGGGAATGTGCTCACTGGGAGCTGGGAGCCAACAGCCAGCTCAAAACTACCTGTCTCCTGTTTTTTTCTTTATGTCCTGTCTTCTTGCTGGTTTTTTTTTTTTTCAGTTTGTTTCCCCATCATCAGGAAATTCAGATTTGCTCACTCATCTAGCTGTCTCGGATACAAAAATTTTGAGAAATAAGATTCCCCATTGATGGGGTTTAGTTTTTCTCCACTTCTGCTCTTCTGAACTGAAATTCCTGGTTAGAACCAGAAAGAGATCCCTTAAGAGGAAGAAGGTGATTAGAGCAGGGTCTAATGAGACTCTTCGTGGCAGACCATGAAGAGGAAACGAGGCTTTCAAGGACTCCAGACCTTCCATGCTTGGCAGGACTAGGGATTTAATTGTAATTTCTAGTCAGCTTTCTCAGAGAGAAAAAAAAAAAAACATAACATGTGTTACCTACAAAGATGGTAAAGAAGCATTTCTCTTTATCACTCCCAAGGACAGCAAAGGCTATATTCATGATGATATCCGATGCATAATTATTCATGTGAGCTTATGCTACAAATGGTTGAAAAATCATAAAATAGCATAGTTCATCAACTCCTCGGACTGTCATGAAGGCTGTGAAAACTGCCTGTGACGCATCAAATGAAGGGAAGATCGAGTGTGTGCTATTTATGTTATGAGTGTGACTAGGTAAAAACATAACATGGGAAGGAACATTCCCAAATGGAAACAGCCTGTTTTGTTATTAGAATACCATTAATGCATATAATCTGGTGTGTGTGTGTGTGTGTGTGTGTGTGTGTGTGTGCGTATTTTATTGTTATGATATTTGTGCAGAAAATAATCAGAGCACAATTTTATTAAACTTCTAGGTTTATTAAACTCCTTTGGTTTTCAATAACTCACCCTGTATTGAGCTGTCCTCAGCACTCTGCTTTTTATAATTCCCCATCTGCATCAATAAAACAGCATTTGCACTTACTTTCCTGTGATCCCTTTTCTTCTCTTCTTTGTTCTTCCCTTCTTCCAAACTTACCCCCTTTGATCTCTCTTTTCTAAATGCCTGCCCCTCTGTGACCTCTTTGGTCCCAGTAGACCTTGGCCATCATCTGAGCTTCCCTGTCTCACTCTACTCCAGCCTGGGTCTTCTTAGATCCTGGCACCTGGACTGCTCCTTTGTACCACCCCTGGCCCTTCTGTATTGTACATCAAGCAGCACACTGGTCTCCTGAAAATGCCCACATCACCTCGCAAGGCAATGACCTTGACCCCAGTACCTGAGTGTTTTCTTCCTCGAAGGCCTTGACATAGCAAGCTCTTTCCCATCCATTGATTCTCCATAATCAGAGGACTTTCCTTGATCACGTGGTCATCTAAACTCTCTCCCCAAGCCTTTCCAGTCACTCTTTACCATCTCAGCAAGTTTTTTTTTGTTGTTGTTGTTGTTGTTTTTCATAGCATGTGTGATGACCTCTTTTGTTTTTATCTGTCTTTAACTATAGTGAAAGTTCAGGGAGGTCAGGACCTTTATCTCCCTTGGTATAGCTTGTGTCACATGTTCCCCAGACAAGGTTTGTTCCACTAATGCCAGGATTGAGATCTTGCAAGAGCATGGAAACTTTCACAGGAAATACACAATTGAAATGTAGGAGCTGAAATCACAGAAGGAATTGCTGATCCCAAAAATGGGAAGATAGGACCAGAAGGACAAGAGAGTAGTTTCATTACTTAAATAAAAAGTCTTTATTGTGCTATTTAAAAAATGTCCCCACAGCCACCTCTGTGGAAATGGAAATTCTGTGTAAATGGAAAACAACAAGCAAAATATCCTTGATATAATATTCTGGTCCGAGACACTTGTAGGAGATTTGGAGAACATGAAGTTTGTGGTCCTGCATACTCTGTGCATGTACAATTTTGTCCCAGCCCCAAGAGTCTTGGTTTGGGGATCTGGAGTGAATCTTCTTATTCCCCCTTTGGAGTGGAGCCAACATTCTTGATGTTTTGTGCCACTAAATTCCCTTTCTGACCTATTCCCTTCTCCACTGCAGATTGTGCTGGAGAACAGTAGCCGAGAAGACAAGCACGAATGTCCCTTTGGCCGCAGTAGTATAGAGCTGACCAAGATGCTATGTGAGATCTTGAAAGTGGGCGAGCTGCGTAAGTACACTTGTTTCCCATGTGGGTGTGGACTACAACAGATACCCAGCTTCAGGCTCGAGCCCCAGTCTATAGAGAGAATCCCCAGGGTGCTATGGCTTTCCAGTCATCACTGTGGATTGATTCTTCTCTGGCTGAGGTTGCCAGTGTACACATTTCTGCACGTCTGCTCAGTGTAGAAACATTATTAAGACCTATGGGAACGGAGAATTTCACAGGCATTGTGTCTGAGCTCCAAATATTTTGAAAATGAGTATATATTACAACAGCCTTGTTGCAGGTTAGGAAAACGATCTGTGGGTTTCTTTTTTAAATTTCTAGTTTATAACCTACCAGTAGATCATTTTCTTTTCTTTCTTTCTGAACAATTTTTCTCTATAAAGAAAAATTGAATACCTTAATGAAATTCTCTTGTTCCTAGTGTTTCTGTTGCTTGGAATACTTTCTCTAAGAAAGAAGGAATTATTGAAGAAAATGGGTAGCTGAAAATGAAAAATGTGGCCAGAGATATGGCTCCTTTTCTTACTTGTATTACAAAATTTATGAGAGGATGTCCGGAAAGAAAAAAGACGATAATTTTCTTATCTTTTGCTCATTGGCATAATTTGGCTTTAACCTATGAAGGTGGGTATGATTTAACCTGCCCCTGTTCTCAGTATCAACAAAGCTTCTGACTTCTGTTCTCTCCAACATCTATGGAGCCGGCAGGCATATAAATCTTACCTCCTCATAGGCTTAATAACATTAGTGCTGTATAAGACTATTTGTATCAGGAAAATGTTGGGGTGTTTGGTATTATTGAAAAAGCAGAAATTTGCAGTCACTTCCCTGCGAGCTTAATATAATGCTCTGGAATGATTAATGGGAAGGGATCTGATGATTAAATTGGAAAAGGGGGTTATGTTTTATTTATATAGTGGAACTGACTACAGGTGCTGCTGAGATAAACTAGAAATTTTAGTCCTTAGTCAAGGAAAGACTAGGAATTTGAGCCTGTTTGACCAAGTGAGAAGCATTATCATCCTCCAGCAAGGGTGGGCCTGGAGAAGAACCTGCCACTGACATGGAACCACCACAAAAGTTTGTCACTTTTATGAGCCCCAGTCAAGGCAGTTTTGCATTAGTTGCCCAACCTGGAGATTTCTGTGTTAATCTGCTCTCATTTACTGCTTGCCAAATGTTAAGATTTCGGTTTACATGGGTCTTCGACATGAGTTATCTAGCCTACTCCTTAATTAAACTAGCTTTCTGCAATCTCAGTCTGTAGTATCGCTTGCTGTTTATTCAGCTTAAGGACATAAGTCCTAAATCAAACAAATCCTACTAAATCTCTCCATCTGAGAACTGACTATTTCATGTTTATCTCAATTTCATAGAGGGAGATGGCTGAAAGTCACTTATTAAAAATGCATTTAAGGCCATCTGAATGTTTCAGGAACTGGAAAACAGACATGTCCTTCGAGGCGCGGGTTTCTGTGTCCTCGCCCCACCTTTTCCATCCTCCATGATGACACACATTGCTCCTGTCTTGGGAGTAGCAGGTGGTATACTCTTTTGTGCTGTGACATGCCACACCTAGCTTTCTGTTCCTCTCCTTTGTCCCATGACATATGTCTATCATGCTGAAAGTTACCAGAAGTGATACAGCCCAGGAGAAGGAGGATGTTAGCAATAAAGCTGGGTTCTATCTCTACCACTTAGGACTGTCATGTTCTTGGGTAAATTACTCACCAACTTCACCAAGCTCTTAACAGCCCCAAATTATCCCCAGGGCAGAATATTCAGAAATGTATTGGCAGTATTTGGGTTGATGCTTTGAGTAGTTACCTTCATTTTGTGGCTGAAATCGCAGAGATAACAGCCTGGAGGGACCTGACTTGGAAAAACATGGCTAAATTCCAGAATGTGCAGGATAAATGGAGACCTTATTTGGGTTGGCCTCTGGGTCAGTGGGGCTCCATCTGGTGGGTGGAGGAGAACCACAGGTGGTAGTAGTCTGAGCACTAAGTCCTGCACAGGCGAGTGTCTCCTCTGTAGTTGAGGGTGGAGCGGGTGCAGACTAGGGAACAGTGTCTGACCCTGGCAGGTATAGAGTAGCTCTCTCAGCCTTTTAGGACAAGGTAGTCATTTCTGGAAGCAGAATAGAGCCCCATTCCTATGAGCTAATAGAGTAGAGATGGAGGCAAATCCCTCGGGAACCCCTGGAGGTGATGCATACTCTTCTTGCACAGTACACTACCCATCTCCCACCTTCTGGTGGAGAGAAGGCCCCCGGCATTTTGCCACAATTCACGCAACATCTGCTCAAAGCTGGTCTCTGCAGTGAGACTGGGCTTGGACAGCTGGTGCCTAGCATTGTCAGGCCGCGTTCCCTTCATCTTAGATGACAAACATATCTATTCTTTTGTTCAGTAAAGATCTACTGAACACTTACAGTGTGCCAAGGGCTGCGATGGACACTGAAGGTACATTGGAACCAGGTACCGTCACTGTCTCCCAGGAGCTTCCAAAAGCTTCTTAGATATCAGGAAGTAGATGAATGAGCTGGGACTGATACTTTTTTCTGTAAGTTAAATCTATTATATTGTGAAATAAATGCCCATTGTCTGTTCTAAAGCATACTTTTCCCAATGGTTAGTTTCAAGTTTAGATTTCCAGTTTGACCTTTGGCTCACCATCGTCTGCAAAGGCCATTCTGGACATTTTTCAAGTCTTAGGATAAACTTTCACGTTTCTGAAGTCTACATGCACAAATGAGTTGTTTTCCACTCATAAAATATTAAAAGATTGCTACATTCTGACTGAATGTTAGACATAAAATGATAAAGCACCCGTGGTAAGAGGAAAATTGTTTTTTTAATGGATTACCTTTTGCCCATTGCCATATTAAATAAGTTACTAATATGAAAAACAAATCTGAATGCACTCTTATGTTGAAGGAGATATCTATTTTTCTTCTGAGGAAAATTAGTTTCACACACAAATCTATCTCTCTCTGGTTTGCATGCATCTATTTTTCTCATTCCTAAGTTCATTGCTTCTGAGCACTTTTCAGATTTGCATTAATAATTGACCTTGATGACCATGGTCAGTCTAATTTTATAAGCAAGTGCCAAGAGGGAAGAAGTATCCAATTAAAAACCCAACTGGTTAAAAACAAACATGTTTACAAAAGTAGAAAGATTAAATTTTCTAGAGATGGTTTCTCTTTTGATTTTAATTTTAGGTCTCTTGAGGAAACCCACTTCTGAAATACCAATTATATTTTGGTGTCCAAAGCAAACATATTAATGTTAAATTGAATTACTAACTGATACCAAACATGTTGTTATTTTAGGTTCCTTTTTTAAAAAAAATAGCAGTATTCATCTGCTTCCCAGTTATTGACATCACAAGAAGCAAATGTTCTCTCTCATAGTGTGGTCTAAAAATAATGTCTATTTATATTCTCAGAGCACTTCATCAAGGTTATTTAATTGAAGTTCGTAGCACCCCCCAGAGTTAATCAAGATCAATTCCACCTATGTTTATTAATGAAGGGAAGACTCACACTGACTACATGCTGTCTAAAGTCAGTGCACTCAAATGAGTCTTGAGGGTTCCCAGGGAAGAACAGTGTAGAAAGAAGTCGGGAAGTGGAGCAGTAGCATTTGGGTATCTTGAATGACAGATACATCATTGAATTACAGCTCAGCTACTAATTGGATGTCTTGGGAATGTTTCTTCTCTATTCTGAGCTTCTGGTTCCTCATCTACAAAATAAAGATTATACCTGCTGCATAAGTTGATGGAAGGCTTAAATAAGATAATGGATGTTGTCTTAGTTAGAAGTTGGGCAGTTTATTGTTTTGTTTGTGATAGAATCTCACTCTCCATGAGCAAAATACACATTGAGTGAGTTAGGGAGGGTATTCTCACTTAAGTGACAGCTGAAACCATGACCTGGAACAATGTCCCTTATTTCTTCACTCTCTACATATTAGCTAAAATTTAGTATAGTCATCCCTCTATATCCATGGGTTCTGAGTGCACAGGTTCAACTAACTGCAAATTGAAAATATTTGGGAAAAACATTGCATCTTTACTGAACATGAACAAACATTTTTTCTTATAATTATTCTCTAAACGATACAGGATAAAAACTATTTGCATAATATCTACATTGTATTAGACATTATACCTAATCTAGAGATGATTTAAAATATATGGGCAGATTGTCTAGGTTTTATACCAATACTACAGTATGTTTTATGAGAGATTTGAACAGACAGGGATTTTGGTATCCTCTGGGCATTCTGGAACCTAGCCCCCATAGATGCCAAGGGACATCTTTCTCCATGAGTCTCTTTTAAGAGCAAGACATATGTTTTCCCTCTGTTTCAATTTTAAAATTTGAAAAAAATTCAATGAAGAATACTTAAAGACCTGGATGTTGGCACATAGCCCCATAACCTGGGCTGTATAATTGACAACCCCAGTTAGAAGAACAATATTGAGTAGAAGAAGGAGTATGTCTTCAAAAGAAGAGCTGCTTGTCAGCATGAGGTCAGTGAGGGTGGAGGGAGGCAGGAGCTGATGCCTTTATAAGAGAGGGAAGCTGGGCTTGGTGGCACATGCCTGTAATCTCAATACTTGGGAGGCTGAGACAGGATGATCACAGGTTCTAAGCTAGCCTTAGCAACTTAGTGAGGTTCTCAGCAACTTAGTGAGACCCTGTTTCCAAATAAAAAATAAAAATAGGGCTAGGGGTATAACCTGGAGGTTATAATTATGGAATGAGCCTAGGTGTCCATCAACAGATGAATGGATCATAAAAATGTGGTATATATACACCATGGAATTTTGCTCAGCCATAAGGAAGAACAAAATCCTGCCATTTGAAGGAAAAATAGATGGAACTCAAGAATATTATGCTAAGTGAGATTAGCCCCATTCCTGAAAAATGGCAGCAGTCAGGATGATTTTAACTATAGTAATAGAAATCCCAGCTTATTGTGCAAGTCCAGAGGTGAGTAGGTCCTCAGCCGATTAACTGTTCAATGATGTCATGAAGGATCCAAGTTCTTTCCATTTCTGTTCTGCTTAGTATAAGATTTCAGGATATTAACTATAGCTAAAGAGAATTGGAGTTCTGTTAAGATGGAAGAAACTATTTGAAACCCTTAATTCTTTCCCTATGTTTTAAAAATTCCTTCTGCATTTTCTTTATGGATATAGAAAACTAAACCAAATTGAAGTCAGATTATAGCCCTCTGTCATTTTGTCTTTACCAGGAGCTGGAGAGAAATGCACCAGTATTTTTTTTTAATTTGAAAATGTCAAAGGTTGTAGAAAAATGGAAATTGAGGTTTTATTATAATGCATTTCTTTTTCAACACTATGATGCTAGGCCTTTGCCACATTACTTTCCTTTTAGCAAATGGCCATTTCTACTTCCTCAGTTATGCTTTTGTATGTGGTGTATTCTCAGGTGCATTCTGAAGGACAGAACGGGCATACCTTTGTGATTAACACCTTCCTATTCCCTCTGAAACCATTTTATCATCTTCACCTGCTTGACCATTTATAATTAGATTAAAATTTAATAACCACTTCTGTTTAAAACAGTGAGAAAGAAACCTACATCCCACACTCTGAAGATAGTCACTGCTTCCTTACTTTGTCTTTCAGTGGCAATATTTATTAAAACACAGCAGTGGTGCTGAGTGGAGCGCAGTGTACAATTTATCACCCAGACACCTCTGCTTTAGCAAGTAAAAATAACACAGATGAGCAAGCTGAAGGACTCTGTGGAGTGCGGCAGCAATTAGAATAGACACTTAACTCTGGGACAATGGAGTTTTCGAACATTGAGAAATACCATCCATCACTTTCATCCTCAGTCAGAACATTCTGGCTAAAGAAAGCTCAAGAAAATTATCTTTTTAACAATTAAACTCCTTAAGTACCTTTTTTCCCCTCTAATACTAGCTTGCACCCTTGCTTCTTGGAAAGACTAATACTTTTAGATCCTGATTCTGCCTGGAATTTTCATATGCACTTCTACTTCCTTATTCCATTTCAACTTTCAAAGTGCAGACCAAAAACAAAACAAATGTTCTAGGACCTGAATTTGACTTTAAAGAGTCATTTGGATGTTTGGCCCTAATTAAAATGGTCAACAGAGAGAGTGCAAAAGTTGTTCCGAGATGGTTGTTTACAATAATTATAAACGGATGGCAGGATTTATAATAGTACTATTGCGAGGCAGAAAAACTGTGTAAGAGTCCTGCATTCCAAATGAGAAGCCCTGAATAGGCAAAGTTGATGTGAGGCCTTCTGTCAACATAGTTAACCTTTATCTTGCTCTTCAGTCTCCCCATCTGTAACATGGGCATATCACCATCATCATCATCATCATCATCAGTCGTCTCATTTTAGAATCAGGTGGGGAAATATAAGTTAAAAGTAATCTGTTGCTGGGCATGGTGGTGTACACCTGTAATCCCAGTACTTGGGAAACTGAGACAGGAGGATCCACAGGTTCAAAGCCAGCCTTAGCTAGGCCCTACTTCAAAATAAAACATGAAAGGAGCTGGGGATGTAGCACAGAGGGAGAATGCCCCTGGGTTCAACCCCCAGTACCAAAACAAATAAATAAATATATACATACATACATGAATAAATAAGTAAGTAAATAAATGAATGAATGTGCATTGTTAAGTGTAAACTGCTCTATTCACACTGGAAATAACCTTAACCTGAATGTGCACAGACTTAGCGACACTGAGTGGTATCTCAAAGCAAAGTCAACTCCTCTGCGCTCATAGTGGCCCTCTTAGGAATTTGAAATTCCTACAGTAGTTTGTTCCTGTTCAAGAGGGCAGTATTATAGGTATTTCTGAAATTGCAAAAAAGGGTTTTCCTTCATAGGAAGTGGTGGCTGAAAGAAATTAAATTTGGCAGCTTGAAAGGAGACTATATCAAGCACACACACACACATACACAGACACGCACACACACATGGATGGAAATAATTTATATCTGTCCTACACATTTTTTAGGACTTACTCTTTTTTATGTTCTTTCTGAAAAGATACATAGCTGGAACCAATCAGCATCCATTCCTGAAGACTCTTTGAGGGAGTAGGTTACAGATGGAGAGGTACACTTGGTGGGTTTGCCCAGCCTCATAATGTAGAGAGACACAGGCCTGTTGAAAGAACAGAGACTCCCATCATATTCTGCTTTACCCCTCTTTAGTGGGTTCATTTCCAGCGTCAGGTTGGGGTGGCAGTTATTCCCCTCCTCACCCCTCTGAGGGAGAGCATCACACCCTCTTCAAAACACCTGAAACACGTTGTCTCTTTTGTTATACTTTCTACTGTTTATTAATACTTACTCTTTTTTTTTCTTTAATTCCTGGCCCCATTTCCCCTAAAAGTTGATGCAATTTATAGGAAAGCCTTGAAGATGATTCTGCAAATTAACAATAAATGGTATAGACATGAACAAATACAAAATAAAAAACAAAACTGAAAGATTAGTGTTTGCAATGTGCACGTGATAAAAGCCTTTGTAGTTGCTAGTAGTGAACGCTGAATTTGCCCCAAAAATGTGTGTCAGAGGAGTAAGAGAAACTTGGCAATAGAAAACAGATCAGTGCTCCTTCTCCCAAAAATAAGTTAAATGTGAAAACCCAAACGCTAATTTCAGTGAATGCTGAATTAATATTTGATTTCATTTAATATTATTTGTGAAAGGTGATGGAATAAGGTCACATTTATAGCATTTTTAAAATCTACTTTAAAGCAACAGACCAGCACCATACTTTTATAGTGGCACTAAAATATCTTTCCCATTCAAAATTGGAACTAAAGTAGGATACTTTAGGATGCTAATATTCACATATATTATATTACCATGGTCAGGAAGATACAAACAAATAGAAGTAGAGTTCATTGACAGAAACAAAATATCTTAAATTATAGACAATAAGAAGAATTTCTACCTAGAAATTCCTGAAGAAGCAAAGGAAAAGTGCTAGAACTAATGTAATTTAGAAGAGTAGATAGTGGATAAATAGAACTTAGCTTTTCCATATGTCAGCAGTAATTAGTTAATCATAAAATTTAAGAAAGATTATTTTAGCAGAGAAAAAGAAAATATAAATTGATTCCAAATAGTACCAATGGAAAACATCTTGGACTTAGGTAAAGAAAATGATAAAACTTTACCAAAACATACAGTAGAAGTTTCAAATAAATAAACAAGCCACTGCTTTATTCTTGTTAGGAAAACTAATATTGTGAAAAAGATATAAGTTGCTCCAAATTAGTGTAGGAGCTCATATCTCACCCCAAAGTACCAATGGGAATTAGGGTGTAGACTTGGAAGAATTATTCTGGAGTTCATTTGAAAGAAGGAGGAGGCAAAAATTGGTAATGAAGAATTGATAAAGAATAGCAATGAAAAAAAGAAGAAAAAATATATTCCATTTTTAAAACCGTTTTTTTAAGAAAGCCCAAAGAACTCATTTTTATCTGTTTTGTGCTGCTATAACAGAATACCTCGGATGAGGTAATTTATAAAGAACAGATTTCTTAGAGTTCTGCTATCTGGAAAGTCCAGGATCACATAGGGCTGCACCTGGCAAGAGACTTCCTGATGGAGCATTCCATAGCGGATGGTAGAAGGGCAAGATAGTCAGCAGAGATAGAAGGGAAGAGGAAACATCAAAATTAAATGAAAATGATAAAAGTAATAGGATTCCAATCCAAGAAGATGACCATTTGCGTGGATGATATAATTACTCCTCGTCTATAAAAGCAATCTAGTATTACAGTTAGCCTCACCCCAAAAGTGTAAAGCACAGAAACTGTCTTTTCCTCATCCAGGATATGTCAGTCTCTTTGAATTCTTAGATCCAAAGGCTTTTATTTTTTTCCAAGAGCCGCAGTCATGATCACCAGCATTTATTATAGGATCATGATAGGCTGGTTCATGAGCCACAAAGTTCTAGTAAGATATAAAAGTAGGATGTTGATATGGAAGGCATCATAAAATTGTAGGGAAAGTATAAGCAAAAGGTTAGGAAGTTCACATAGACAGTGAAATAGAATAAGACCTCCAAAAGAAAGTATTAATACACCAGAAATCAGGATGTCAAACTGCACTAAAACGATGGGAACTACAAATTTGTAAAGTTCTTAAAGCCAAAATATACATGAATAAATCAAACAGAAAAACAAAAACAGAACAAAACAAGCATGTCCACAGCTCAAGTCCTGGACACAATTCCTCCAGGCACCCTGGGTTTCCTGAGTGCCAGTTTTCCCACAGTGGCTGGGGGAGCAGCAGAAAGGAGAAAGTTCTAGAATGCCTTTGACATCTCATCCTTAACCTGCAGCCTTTGAGTGTAGAGATTTATCTGGTAGTTGGAGTAGATTGGGAGGCAGACACCAATCAGATCTCCCAGGCATGCCCACTTGAGCTTCAATCAAAAACCACTTGCTGATTTAAAGAGAAGTAGAAAGCACTTATTTAAAAAAAAAAACACTGACATTTATTAGAAACTGGAGCCTCAGAGAGAGTTCAGTAGATGGAGGTGGAGCAGACATTAGAAGCAGTCAACTATTGTGCCCTTTGCTCTTAACTAGTGATTAGTGTGCAATCCTGTCACCCGCTGCTTTCATTGTGTCTTTAACATCCTTCCTTTCTTATAGACTATAAGTTACCTTGAGGACTAGACTCATAGTGAATTCATCTTCCATCCTCATCTTAAGTATTTTTCAGGTAGTCTGCATTTAATAAGTATTTATTGCACGGCTAGAGTAGCTTTCTATTTACTTCAGTGTAATTTCCAAAAATATTCTTCAGACATCACTGAATTTTTAATGAACTCTGCATTTTACCTTGAAAACTCTCAAGCAGTATTTTTTTCCCTCCTAAAATAAGTGAGAAGGAGTTATTCATAAGGGCTCCTCTTCATCCCTACTCCTCCTCAGGGTGGTTTGATTGAGAAGAGCCACTGAGTCCAGATTTGAATTAAAAAATATCAGCATTACAATGTGTTCCCCAAAGAGGAAAAGCTGATCTATTTTCAATCTTGTGTTTCAGAATACACAGCTGTGTAACTTCCCAATTTATTATTTCCCCAGACAGACACTCTTGGCTTGATTTTTTCCCCCTACCTACCCTTTTGCTATGGGAAATGGGTCCAAGTTTAACCAGCACAGAGCTTAGCTTCTGGTAGGAGTGAGACTCTAGTGAGGGCTCAGAGAGCCTAGTGAACTCCAAAGAGACCTCCACCCCTAGCAGGTGCACACACCCACCAGAGCTGCAAGTGAGGCCTGTGCCCTGGGCTGGCTGCTGTAGGCTGGGAAGCCAAGTTATCAGCTCAGCACAGCAGGCTGGCTGTCGCTTTGGAGTGTTCTCCCAGTGAGGCTTTTCTTTTTTTTAATGTTCATTTATTGGTGCATTGTAATTATACATTTTGGTATATGTCAGGGTATGAACATCATACATGCACACATTGCGTGAGGCTTTTCTGACCTACCTGGAGGAGTGGAACAGAGTTCTGGATCCCTAGCAAACAATCGAGGCCAACATGGCTTCCCTTCCTTTGGTTTTCCAAGGGCTTTGGCCACAAGAACAGATTGCAGCTGTGACCTGAACATCTTTAGAAGTGTGAATCATATTTTTACCCCTGAAGAGCTACTTTGAGTTTTATAATTGCATACCCCCATGTTGTTTTTCATAGAGTGAGTAAGGAGAATGACTTGCATTTTTTTAAAAAAATGGAAATCTGCTGGTTCCTTTGATCTTCTGTGTATCCTAGTCCAGTCATTCCTGGCCTTGGCTCTGCATCAGATTCACTTAGGGGAGCTTCTGTGAATTGCAAATTCCTGCAGAGTTATTCAGAAACTGGCATGTTAAATAAAATCTCCAACTGATTCCTGGGCAGCCCCACTGGCCTCTCTCAAGTTTGGAATAAGCCTCAAATGGAAATAAAGATACCCTGGTTAAATGGGTATCTTTATAGGGTAGTAAGAGCTCTAGACCGGCCATTAGGAAACCTGGATTCTATTTCTGGCTCCACTATTGACCAGCTCTAGACAAGTTTCTTTTATGTGGTCCTCATGATCCTCGGGGGTGAAATACTGTGATTGCCCAAGTGGCTGCCAGCTCCAAAGCTTCTATGGAACAGACACTTCTTTGCACATAACCAACACAGTGACTCAAAGCACTAAACTTATACTAGAATTTTGCCATTGGCTTTTTTTGTTTGTTTGTTTGTTTTGTTTTTGTTTTTTGCAGTGCTGGAGATTGAACCCAGGGTCTTGCACATAACTAGGCAAGAGCTCTACCACTGAGCCATATCCGCAGCCCTGCCATCGTTTGTTCATGAGTTGTGTGTGCATAACTTAGATTGGCTACTGGATTCTGAACAAGAGAATTATGGAAATGCCCCTGGGCCTTGTTAGGGGTTAAGCAACTCTGCAGCATGGACTGAAGGTCTTGTTTTCCCCTATGCAGGTTTCATTACTCTCACTTTTTGAACACAGAATTCAGCAAAATGTGTTCTATGAATGCTTTCCTCCTTTGAAACACAGACTAAGTATCCTCTATCTGAAATGCTTGAGATAAGACGTATTTCAGATTTGGGATCTTTGTGAATCTTGGAATATTTACATAGGCATAATGAAGTATCTTAGAAATGGGGCCCAAGTCTAAACATGAAGTCTCTTTATATTTCACATACACCTTATACACATATCTTGTAGGTAATTTCATACAATATTTTCATAATTTTGTGCATGAAAATTTTATAGTATAGAATTTAACACTTGTGGCACCATATTATAGATGATCGAAAGGTTTGGGATTTTAGGTTATTAGACTGAGGATGCTCAATCTTATCAATATTAATGCTAGCAAAGAGTCCTTTGAGAAGAACTAAATCTTAATTTCACCTGAACAGATATAGGAAATGGCAAAAACATTTCTCTCTCCTCCTTTTTTATTCTTTTTGTTTTCTTACATTCTTGGAAGTAAACCCAGGGCTTAGTACATGCTAAGCACATGTTCTATCATTGAGCTACATCTCCAGTTCCCATAGTTTTGTAGAATTATTATTATTGTTATCATTAATTTGTGATAGTAGGAATTGAACCCAGGGGCATTCTACATCTGAGCTACACCTCCAGCTTTTTTGTTTTTGTTTTTGTTGCTTTGTTTTGAAGCAGGTTCTTGCTAGGTTGCTGAGAGTATCACTACGTTGCTAAGGCTGGTCTTGAACCTACAATTCCCCTGTTTCAGCCTCCTAAGTACGGGGATTACAGGTGTGCACCACCATGCTCAGCTTATCATCATCATCATCATCATCATCATCATCATCATCATTTTTGGCACTGGGAATCTAGGGCCTCCCAAATTCTAAGTGTGTGCTCTACCACTGAACTTCACCCTCAGTTTATTCTCTTCATTCTTTTCTGCCCAGCTAATTTCTACCCCTGTGTTTTCCTTCATCAACATCCTCTGGGCTGGGTATGGTGGTTGCCATTTCAGCATGGCAGCGGGGCTGCCCAGTGCTGTAGCAGATGCCTGGCCCACTTTTATTTATAAACAGAAATGTGTAAACAAATCCAAATTTACAGGAAGAATTCAGCCTAGAACCAAGGGCTATTAACATTTCTGCAAGTCCTACCTGTTCCCAAGAAACACAGCACTAATAGTTCCTTGCTTTTATTGGCTGTTTAATAGTTTGAGGAATTGCTTTTCCATAAGAATCCTACTCAAATGCACAAATTTATTTTCCCATCCAATTTGCCTAGGCCTGCTACTTTTCTCTGTGATGAATACTATTAGAGGAACCCTCAGATTTAAGGCCTCATGGTAATCATTTTGTTTGTGTTTTAGATTAGGAGATTACTTTATTTTAGAAATATTTCTATGAGATTTTATTTTTAAATGAGCTAATATCATGCACATTATTACTTTGTTACCTGATTCTTTTCACTTAGCACTACAGCCCTCTTTCCTTTCAATAAATGTATTCATTTGCAGTTTATTCCAGTTTTTAGTAGTTGAATAATATTCCCTTTCATAGATATGGTCATTTTGTGGATATGGATACAATTGATATTCCATTTTTATAAAAGTATGGATGCCCTGTTTATAGATATTTACATTGCTTGCAAATTTTTCTTTTAATAAAAAGCATCAACATGAACATATTCTCATTAAGTATGCTTAATATATTAGCACTGGGACTGTTGTAGTGAAAAAGCAGACGGTAGTCCCTTCCCTAAACAAATAAATATGCCCCATAGGGAAACATACAGTGGAGAAAAAGCAGACAGAAAAGAGAGGATGCAGGAGATCACCTTGCAGAGGTGACATTGATCAGAACAATGAATGAAATGAGGGAGTGGAGCAAGCTAGTATCTGGGCAAGTTTTCAGAAAGAGGGAATAGCCAGTGTAAAGGACCTGTGGCAGGAGTATGCAGCATAGGAAAGGAAAAACAGCACAGAGAACCCGGAAAAGAGCCACCCATCTGGGAAGTTGGCAGATGAGAGATCCTGTGGGCCTTTGAGGCCCTTGGAACAAATTTGGCTTTTATTCGGAGTGGAAAGAGAAGCCATTGGACAGCTGGAGACATGTGACATTGTATAACTTAAAATTTAAAAGAATTATTTGGTTGATTTGGAGTTTACCTTGATGCATATACGTTGACAAATGTTCCTATTTTATTTTATTTTTAATTGGTTCACTGTAATTATACATCAGAATGAGGTTCAGAGTGGTAGAAACATACATACACACAGCACTTGGTTTTGGTTTTATTTTAAAATGAACCAATATCACACATACTTCTTTCTAACTTGATCCTTTTCACATAATGTACTGAAGACCTCTTTCTTTTCAACTAACCAGTTTAAAAGATTGTAAAAGAACCATTTTACTGATGACTGAGTTTAGACTGTAGGAGGATTAAGGTAATACACTTTGCCACAATAAGCAAGCTGAGAGATGATGGTGTCTTTAGTCAAGGTGTCAGGTTACACTGGGGATATATGTTAAAGAGCCCAAAAGCTTTTCCCAACAGATTGGATGTGGGGTGGGAATTAAGAAAAGGAGTCAGGGATGGGCAACTAGAAGCATGGAGTTATCATGGAGACAGATGGCGGGACGTCAAAGGTCAGCTACTCTGTTGTGATTGTGTCGATTCTGACATGCCTTTTAAACATCCAAATGGAGATGCTGATATTATAGTTGGATATATGTGCCTGGAGGTTGGGGAGGATTGTGAGCTGGAGATTTAACTTTGAGCATCACCAGCATATAGATATAATTAAAGCTATGAGGTTGAATGGAATCATCAAAGAAACCCCAGGATTGACCCCTAAGCACTCCAAAATTTAGAGATTGGTCAGGAGAAGAAGAAGGTCTAGGAAAGGAGTTGAGTGTGTAACAGGGATGTAAGCAGGAAACCAAGAAAAAGTTTTAATTCAAGGTGAAGGAGAGATCACCTGTATCATTTGCTGCACATGCTGGGATTAAGCGAAGATTAGGCATAGAACATTGATTTTAGTCACATGGAGGCCAGGGGAAACCTGAGCAAGAGCAACTTCCATGGGGTGGTGCAGGTAAGGGCCTCATTGGATGGGTGAAGAGTGATTGGAGACAGAGGGAAGGGGGCAGCAGTACTCAGTGTGGTCTGAGGCTCTCCATGAGGAGAGAGTACAGCGTGAGCTCCCAGAAACTTTTATAACCATCTTGACATTGACATTGCCGGGGCATTGAAGCACATGATCATTTTCTAGTGATCGATTTTCATTGTAGTTTCTCAAGTGTATCTGTTTCTAATCAACAGATTCGAAAATTAAGACAAACCAATCTCTCTTCATAGATAGTATAGAAGACTGTTTAAAGAGGGTTTGCTTCACAGTGGAACAGAAAAATAAGGCGGAAGCCGAAGGGGAAGTTACAGTCTAGTGGGATTTTTCTTTTCTATAGGTAGAGATATTACAGAATGTTCATATTCTCCTGGAACAGATTCAGTAGAGAAGGGGAAACTGATGATGAAGAAGTCCTATATCTCTGTAGCTACATCTGTGCCTACACCTTTAATAATTTCTTCAGCAAAATATTGGCCAATAGATCCTGAATCACTGTGCATACTTGTAGCATTTTAAAAATTCCATTGCATGTTTGTTATCTGCTGATCTTTCTATACTTCCCCCACCATTCCCCTACTTTCAGTTGTCATGCCCTTGCCCAACCATCCAGCCCCACCTCATTCTTCAACATTGTTTTTTTCTAAGATCTGCTTGAATCCCAATGTTGGCTTCTGATTCCTCTTAGAATGAATTCTAAATTTTTTATCACCTTACACTTCAGAAATCTCAGGGTGATGAGCTTCCTCTTTACCTTGGACCTTTGCTCACTCTGGCTCCTCATTCTAGAGTGTTCTCT
Organism: Glis glis; assembly: GCA_004027185.1. Lineage (NCBI taxonomy): Eukaryota > Metazoa > Chordata > Mammalia > Rodentia > Gliridae > Glis > Glis glis. Next base: position 72,976 of record PVJS01001516.1, read on the forward strand.
CTCCTTTCCTTTGCGTGCTTGACTCAGACCCACTCCTTAGCTTCATGCCCTGACAACACCCCTCCCCCAGATCTGGGCCTGACCCCTGTCCTTCCCCTACTGAGGCGCATCTCACACTACATTGAAATTGCATATTTGATTTTGGATCTTTGCAGATTTTCTCCCTCTACCCCCATCTGCCTCACAGTGTCAGTTCCATCCTGAGTCTAGTACAAGGTTGTCTGTTAGTCCAGCATGTATTAAAAGCTGAGATGAGCTTCCTGGGAGCCAGTGAATGGATGCCATAATGGATGAGATGGAAGACAGTTGTGTTAAATAGTTGAATCCCTTGAATGCTCCAGATTATCTCTGGGGCCATAATCTACAGTTAATAGTCAAGAGGACTTCCCAGTGAGGATAAAGCAATGTCACACAGGATGACAAAGGCTGTGGAAAGGGGCTTAGCCATAGTGGCTGACACATAGCCAGTGCTCAACAGATCTTGCTTGTCACCTTTATCCCAACAGAGGCAGGGAATCTGCCTGGTCAGGGGTTTGCCCTCTGGGTGCTGTCTGCTAGGGACAGGGAAGCTTCAGGATGGTATGTGTCACTTGAATCGAGAAGGAGGCCAGAATCAGGAGGAGAGTCCTGCTGCTGATGGAGTCTCATCCACACGATTCAAGATCTCAATTCTTTGTATGCTTATTAGAGTCCAAGTTCCCTGGCTGCTCATGATCCTAAAGAAAAGTCAGAATCATGGCCAGTTACACGCATTGAGCTATTTGGGCTGGCTGGAGGGTTGGACTTTCAGGTGATGAGGAGTCAAATTTAAAAAGCACAACAGAACAAAATAAATCTAGCTATTGATGAGTTTTGCTTCTTAGAACACTGGTCATGGTGGCTGATGGGATAAGTGAACTTTCCTATTTTAACAGCATGTGGTTGTCTGTCTTTAGACTTAAAATAATCCTGTAATTTCTGTCATTCTTGAATATTCCTCTTGTGTCACGACCTTGAATCATTTGATTTCTGACTTTGAATAGTTCATGAGATGTACTTGTAGACATTTTATCTCAAGAAAGAGGAAAAAAATCTGGAAAGAGGCAGTCAAATGGATTGCTCTCTTGAAGTAATTGCGAACAGTGACTCATCAGGGGGTAACGAAATCACTTTAGTGAATTTTGAATAGTGTTTTTAAAAATGGAATGAAATAATTTTTAAAGTGCTTCGCAAGTAGCAAAAGCAAGTGTTTCATTAAATCTGTCTTACATTCATCTGCATGTGTACTGGGATGCAGTACAAAATGTGTTTTGTACCGTGGGTCACGGCTGAAAAGGTTTAAAACTTTCCCCAACCCCCGCTCCATCATAGGGCAATTCACCTTGAAATTACTTACTCAATAGAGCATTGTCTGCTTTCACATTAATGCATGCATTATGCATTTCTGCATTCAAACACATTCTTTTCCATCAGGGGATGGGTTGCCTGCCACACAGTGATACAAGTAAGGCTGGTCCTCATCTGCAGCTATCTGCATGATTCCTGCTCACAAAGTCTCTGTGTCTCTTAATGATAACCCTGATTCCCCAGGATTTTTCCTCTTAGAAGGGCTCCTTTCTAGATTAGAAAATGAGACTCACATTATGGGAAATTTCCTATGTGTACATCAGAGTGAACCACAAGATGCGTCTTTAAATAAAAGGGCAGTATCCCTCCCTTTACCTGCCATTAGGACTTTGGATTCATCCTCCTGGAGCTAGACCTTAAAGCAACTTTTGTGTCTCATCAGATTTCAGTGTTTTGTCTCAAAGAGAATATTCTCTTCTAAATATTTCCAAAGGAAAAGCCATCAACTACCATTTATGTAAAAGCCCTGTATCTAAAATCCAGGCAAAAATGGCTGGTTAAATGATAAATATCCTTCCTTCCTCTTGAGTTCCTTCACACACAGTCTAGGGAATGGGAATAAGTGGGGCATAAAAAAGCAATTTCCAGGTCTTGACTAATAAGAAAATCATTGAATAGGCATTCACTCCCACTCAAGCCAAGTCCATGGAGAACTCCCCCCCCCCCCACACACACATAGCTTTGTGCCTTGGTAGGCTCCATAAGCTGGCCTCTATCTGCTTTTCTGATTTAACTTTCTAATAAAATTGAATATTACTAAACTAACCACCAAAACCAGCTTGCATTTTATTTAGTTATAGCACATCACAACTCCCTACGCAAGTCAGACTACTGCATTTCTGCCTTGGCACCTTCTCCCCTCAGCCTTAATGACTCAGGTTAGTGCCCACTCCTGCCACAAGACCTTCGGGTCCTCCAGACTAATTTTAAGTCTATTGAACATCTACTGTGCTCCAAACATGGTGCTCAGGTGGGTCAATGAAGATGTGATTCTTAACTTTGTCTTCTGTGTCTCCTGAGAGTCCACCTTACAGAATTACTAGGCAAATATCTATTGCATATCAACTTGTCCCAGACCTTATTTTAGATATTCCTGATCTGGGGAAGATAATCTAACAGTGGATTGTGGAATTATCTTTATGTTCCTCATTAACTTATATTCTAACATAATTTTAAACTATTCAGCAAAGATGAGTTCTATAGAAACAAAAGAGTAATAATAAAGTTGTTTTCCCCACAATAAATATCCTTTGATTTCTGTCAATTTAGACAGTACAGATTTTATTTGTAAATATTCTCTATTATATTTATATTATAATATATTTATACTATATATAAACTATATATAAGTAATATAACAATGTATGATATGTAAATATATATTAGTATCATGCGATATAACATATGAATATATGTGACTTATATATTTACATATAAGCATATGTAAACTACATTTATGTATAAACATATATAAATAGTTTATATGTTTTTATATATTAACATGCATGTGTATACTATGCATATTTATACTATTTATATTATACTATATTATATTAGAATTTTTTTTTGCAGTACCGGGGATTGAACCCAGGGACGTTCTACCTCCGCGCTACACCCCTGACCCTATTTTTTATACTTTATTTTGAAACCGGGTCTCACAAACTTGCGGAGGGCCTCACTGAGTAGAGAGAGAGAGAGACAGGGAGAGAGAGAGAGAGGGAGAGCTGAGGCTGTCCGTGAACCTGGATCCTCTGGTCTCTGCCTCCCAAAGTACTGGGATTACAAGTGTGCGCCACCATGCCTGGCCTTTATATTAGAAGTTTTGAAGAGGATTAGTATTTTTCATTTTTTAAGTAAATGGTTACATAATGATTGTCTTTTATTTTTCTTCATCATTTCTCTACCCAAAAACAAAACAAACAAAAGATCATTTGAAACCTGGACTATTCAACATATAGATAAATATATTTTCAATATTATAAAATCAATGCATTAAACCCAAAATTTGTAAAACTCAACTGCTTATGCAGTTTTGAAAATTCAGAAATTATAGAAAATGGGAAAATGTTTGAAGAAGAAACTTAAAGCCACTCACTACTCTCCCACCCTGAGGTAACAGTTGGCATAGTAATGTGTTCCCTCTGGCCTCGGCTGTATCTATATTTGTCTCCTCATATTATCTGCATATATATATATGTTTGCATATACATGCATATATAAATCTATGGTATCATACTGCCTCTGTAGTTCACAATCATTTTCCCTTCATTCAAAATTATCATATTAATAACTTCTTTATAGATATTAAAATATCCTTCATGCATATAATCTTTAATGACTAGATCACATTCCATTGTAGATATATCGTAACTGATGTTTAACAGATGTCTATTCTTATATGTTGAGATTGTTTCCAAATTTTTGCTATTACAAACACCTCTTGTACTGAATGATGGTCTGACATATATATTTTAGACTATTCTGAAGATATTAAAATAGAGTAGGTATGTTGATTTGAACTCTGAGGAAATAAGAAATTAAGTTGTGGGAGTCCAAGCCCTATTTTTAGAGAGAGCCTCCAAGATTGAGGACTGCGTCTGGCAAGGGCCTTCTTGCCGTACTGTGACGTGGTGACGAGCATCGCATGGCGAATAGATGAAAAGTGCCAGCTCAAGTCCCTCTATTCTTCTTATAGAGCCACTAGTGCCATCATGGGGGCACTGCCTTCATGGCCTCGTCTGCCTCCGATCATCTCCCACGGGCTCTAGGCAAATACCACCAACATGTGACTTTGGGGATTAAGTGTCCATCACATGAACTCTGAAGGACACAATGAAACCATAGCAGGACCCTTTTTTTAAAAAAAACCCTTTTAAGCATTTCAGTCACTTTAATATTCTTCCCATAATTGACTTGCCAAAAGTGTATTGAGTAGTTTGGTTAGTGTTTAATTTTTAAAAGTTTTAGATTTGTAGCACCTGATGCTCTAAAGCACTTAAATTATAAAAAAGATTTAAAATGAAGAATTCCCTTTCTTCTTCTTGACTTATAACAGTATATAATATAGTAATATATATGTATATAGTGCATGTGTGAGGTATTATAAAGCTTTAGTATATATATACACACATATATTATATACATAGTGGGTGGTATTATAAAGCTTTAGTATATATTTTAAATATATATATATATAACTTTATAACATCACCCACATACATATATATTATTTTCAAAGACTTATTAACATTACAGATTCATGTCATACCTAAGATAATGTTCAAAATGTGAGCACAAACAAAATTAGTTTTAGCTACAGGGAATTTTGTTCTGATATAGAGAGTGAAGGGCTTGGCATATGATCTTTTTAGCTAATGGAGAGAAGATAGGCTAGAGTGACTTAGTTTTTCTTTTTGTTGTTTTGTTGTTCTTGTTGTTTTATGGCACTGGGGATTGAACCCAGGGACATTCTACCTCTGAGCTACACCCCCAGCCCTATTGTATTTTTATTTTGAAACAGGGTCTCACTAGGTTGATGAGAGTCTCACTACTTGCTGAGACTGTCCTTGAACCTGTGATCCTCCTGTCTCAGCCTCCCAAGTACTAGGATTACAGGCGTCCTCCACCACACCTAGCTTGTTGTTTGTTTTTTAAGTTACACCAAATAAAAGATATTATCTAATTTAATTGTCCTCTTTATTTTCTGGGGCCTCATTAAAAGTTTTTGAGGGCCGGGAGTGGTGGCACTCGCTTGTAATTCCAGTACTTGGGAGGCTGAGACAGGAGGATCCCAGGTTTGTGGCCAGCCTCAGCAACTTAGTGAGGCCATCTGCAACTTAGTGAGACTCTGTTTCAAAAGAAAGAATAAAATAGGGCTGGAGGTGTAACTCGGAGGTAGAATGCCCCTGGGTTCAATCCCCAGTACCACAAAAAAAAAAAAAAAGTTTTTGAGGGAGTGGATCTATTGAGCATGCATCACCATGGGGCTGTCTCTGGAATTCTCGTTAGGCAATTTAAATGAAAACATCCAAAATTGATTTCACTCTTGGACAGTCCCACTCAAGACTGAAAAAGATTTGTGAAATATCTTGCTTGTTTTATCTTGAGGACATGAGGCCAGCTTTGAGAAAAGTGCTGTTTTATCCCTAGGATTAGTGGTATGGTAAGGAGCATAAGGTTGGTATGTGTGTTGGGGTGGGGAGGAATGAATAATTCATCCTTCCTCTTCTACCTACTATCCATATAAATGGAATTGTACAGTGTGTAGCCTTTGGTGTCTGGCTTCTTTCACTCAATATAGTCATGTATTTTAGAGTCATTTAGGTTGTTACTTTTCTGGACTAGTGGCAGGTAAATTTTAATTTTTTGCCTTCTCCTTTTATGTCAGATTTACCGATCTTCCTAAAGTTTCCCCCTTGACAATTTGTTTTGCCTCTTTGGCCAGCCTGGAGAGGATCATGGTTGAGTTAAATCCAACCTGATTGACATAAATATCCACTAATCTTATTAATTCAACTTTTAGGATTACTGTTTGTTATGGTTTAGATTTGGAATGTCCCCCAAATTTTTGTGTTGAAAGCATATCCCCAATGCAGCAAGATTCAGAGGGGAAATGTGTATGGAAGAGGTGGGTCATTGGGCATGTGGCCTTGGGGGATACATCTGTCCCTGGCCCTCTTGCCCCCTCTCTGTTTCCAGCCACCATGAGCCGAGAGTGGCTTTTCTTCACCATGCACCCTGCCACTTGCAGGTTCTGCCTTGGAGCCAGCCAACCATGGACAGAACCTCTGAAACCATGAGCCAAAATAAACCTTTTCTCCTCTAAGTTGTGGTTGTCAGGTGTTGAATCATATATAATGTAGAGAAAATAGAAAATAGGGCTGGAGAAGTAGCTCGGAGGTAGAATGCCCCTTGGTTCAATCCCCAGTACAAAAAATAAAAAAGGATGGCATATGCTTCCCTCAACTGGATCACCCTATTTTGCTTAATCCGGGTATGTTGGGCCCGGATCCCTATCAGACATCAGAGTAGAGCTGGTACCGATCATTATGAAACCCATCAACCATCGGTCACAGCCAGACCCAAATAAAAAAAAAAAGGGATAAATACATATGTGGATAAGCACATCAGGGGGTCACCCGCCTAATTTGTTAATCATTATTTTTAATTTACAGATATTATCCTCAATTGATAGCCAAACACATATATTATATTATATAATTATATATTATATATAATATATACATACACACACAGAGTTCACAGATTTCCAGTAGAATTCAAGAAAGGGTGTGTGTATTTTTTTCCTCCAATGAACTAAGTTAATATATCAGTACCTTTTTAGGTCTTAGCCCTCTAATATAGATGAAAAAGAATTAAGGAAGACAAGAAGATTGCATCTTCATAGTAGATTTTCTTGGCCCACCGCATCCTCTCAGGTCTGTTTATCACACTCCCACATGGACTGCTCTTGAGAAGCTGCAGAGTGGAGTGGCTTAAGCAGCATGGGCTCTTCTGCCCTCGAATGGGGTCTGGAAGGCAGGGTGGTGAAGATAGGAAATTGTGTACTTGTAGTTTCCTCTCTCTCCTTCCTTGCATTGCCATCTCCTCGCCCCCTAGAGGAATATCTTCAGTATCTGATAAGATGAGGAAAAGAAAAGAAAATTGTATTTATTTTAAGCATAAACTTTTACCAGATGGGAGCCAGCTTAAGTTTCATCCGAATGTAATTTGATTTTCTCCCCCCTCACCATCCCATGTTGAGTTGCCACTGACAACTGATAAAATTCACATTTTCAAGCAAATCTAGGATTGAGATATAAATATGCAGAGTGAACACACAAATTAACTTATGTTCTCCAAGTTAAAAAGGGTGAAATTGGAGTAACTTCACAAGAGAAAAATTTTGACTTGCTCTAGTACAAGGGAGCAAAATAGAATATAGCACATAATTATATCCCCAAATTCTTCCAATTCATAATTTTTAACAGAATCAGTAGGAACATTCTAGCAAAGCTGATTACTACGTCTGAGACCCATCTTCTCATTAACTTTTAGTATAAAATTGGAGATGGGCTCCATTTAAAATAATCCCCCCAAACATTCAGCTAAAAATGCTTGTTATGAAATAAATTAAAAATTTGGGGCATGTTATGAGATGTGAAACATTGTAAATTTTAGCTCCTATTAGTGATTCACTTTTGACACAATTTGAGAAGTTTGTTTCTTTTTTTTCCTAAGGGATTTCTTCATTTCATGTTTGCAGCTGCTAGGGCTTTTCTGCTTTTAGTTCCTTTTTATTTTTTCAATTTTTATTTCTGCATTATATTACATAATAGTGAGATTCACAGTGATGCACTCATATATGCACATAACATAATTTGATCTGTTTTTTTTCACCATACCTCTCCTTTGCCTCTCCTCCTCCCTCCCTGTACATGATAAAGATACATGCATACCCATGTTTATAGCAGCACAATTCACAATAGCCAAATTATGGCACCAATCTAGGTGTCCATCAACAGATGAATGGGTAAAGAAAAATATGATATATACACACAATGGAGTTTTTCTCAACCATAAAAGAACAAGCTTGTGTTATTTGCAAGAAAATGAATGGAACTGGAGGACATTATGAGTTTAGCCAGACTCAGAAAATCAAGGACCACATGTTTTCTCTGATATGTGAAAGCTAGCAAGAAAAATACAAAGGAAAGGAACCTCATGAAAATTAGGACAGAGACCAGTAGAATAATGGAAGGGGATCAGGGAGGGGGAAGAGGAAGTAAACAGACCAACCAATGTTATGTGCATATATGAATATATCACTATGTATCTCACCAATCATTTTAAAATGAGATCATTAGCACTTTTATATTGCAGTCTTAGAATTATCACTTAAATTCAAACTGCCATCTTATAATCAATTTCTATCAGTCACCTTGATATATAAAATCAATAGCCTTCAAATAATTTAGAGAACTATCTGATGATGGGGTCAAACATGATCATTAGTGAGTATGCTTGGCTTGTGGGGCCAAGCTCCTTTTAAAGGGGTTTCTCTAGGGACCCCTCACGATATCCACACTTGAGTGAGCATCACCATCTCCCGTTTTGTAAGCCTTCCTGAATTGGTTTCATGGCCTCAGGTAAAGAACCAAAATAGTACTCTATATCATCAGCTCTGTGTCTTTGAAATATTGTGTGTTATGCTGATTTCTGAGTTACTCAAATCTTTAATGTTTTGTCCTTTCAGGAAATCAACTTTCTTATTTATATTTTACTCAAGTGTATGTTAAGATTCATCTGCCTTAATGGACTGGGCCTCCCAGGTATACTGGCACCTGCAGTAGGAGGAAGGTGTCATACACATTGGCCACTCTCAACTGATATTCTCATATGTTAGTGGACCCCAAATTTTTTGTTACTATGGTGATTTTCTAGAGCAAGTTCAAGACTGCCTTCTCAAGAGAGAGTTCTTACTGGCTGACATACTTTTCTGAGATGGAGAGAATGGTATGAATCTTACTTGAACTGCGTGGAAGCTGCAGGACAGCACAGCCCATCTTTTTTTTGTGTGTGTGTGGTACTGGGGATTGAACCCAAGGGTGTTCTACCTCCACGCTACACCCCTGGCCCTATTTTGTTATCCTTTATTTTGAAACCGGGTCTCACGAAGTTGCGGAGGGCCTCACTAAGTAGAGAGAGAGAGAGAGAGAGACAGGAAAAGAGAGAGAGAGAGAGCGAGCTGAGGCTGGTCTCGAACCCGGATCCTCCGGTCTCCACCTCCCAAAGTACTGGGATTACAAGCATGCACCACCATGCCCGGCCAGCACAGCCCATCTTATGTCACCACAGCCTCCATTTAAGGCCTGAGGTAGGGATGAGGCACATGAACTTTCATATGTGTCAAAGGGGTGGAGGAGACCCCCATTCATTTCCACTCCAGTAGAGTTGACAGGTGCCAAAGCAATCTGTGGCCTAATTCCTGTTGGTCTTCTCGATTCCTTTTGCCCAGTATTTTGTCTGTAAGGTTCAGATGCATATGTTCTGGGTACCTCCATAATGTTAAATTTGGGGTTCTCATATCATCAAGTAGAAGTTGAACTGTTTTATTTATGAGTGAGAATAACCTGCTTGGAATTCATAGTTCAACTCGTCCTCCTGAGATTTGTGAATGAATCCAGTCCAAGGAGAATGTACAAGAACACATTTATCAGCTGTATAACCTTCAATTCCAGGAAACTTTTTAACCTTCACAAGTGCTAATAACAGGAAAACTCTGCCATTTAAAAAATTATGTGAGTTCTCAAGCTGTACCAGAGTAACAGTTTCTATTTCTGGTTTGTTAATTTTGTGATTGTAAAGTTAATAGAGATACCAGAGAGAAGCAAAAATGGCTTAATGTTTAAACAGTCTGAAGCCATTTCAGAAATTATCTCCATTTTGACAATTTTTTCTTAAACAAAGCTTTTCCCTGACAATGAAACATACCTTATACACTACGATAATTAGAAAATGAAGTGTAAAAAGGAAAGTAAATATTCCGCTAGCAGCTATTGCTAATATACTTTGCATTTCTCTCTGCCTTTGATACACATATGTTTAGATATCTTCTTGTTCATCACTGTACCTTAGCATCCAATAAACCTTATGAAAAAGAATAAGATGCTCAGCTTGAGTATGTGGACTGTATGATCTTCCTCATATTGATTATTCACTATCTTTTCAACTGATCTGGCATCCTAGTGCCCTTTGATCAGAATGTTTACTTCCAAAGCGTCACCTGTGCCGTGAATGTTTCAGCTGCCTGCCGCCCTTCAGTTGCAAGCAGCATCCATGAAGTCAAGAGCTCTACCTAGAGAATGAAAGGAAAAGTTTCTGGAGAATGCATGGATCCTGATTTTTATGAAATCTTCTTTAAATCCCGATGAAGTTTGCTTCATAAATGCAGCTTGTACAAAGTGGGGTTTGCCCCTACATTTGCCCAGAGAATTTACTCCCAAGTCCTGTTGATTGATGTCTCTTACAGTT
>PVJS01001516.1:83494-96737 GCA_004027185.1 Glis glis
GTGCTACACCCCCAGCCCTATTTTTTTATACTTTATTTTGAAACCGGGTCTCATGAAGTTGTGGAGGGTCTCACTAGGTAGAGAGAGAGAGAGAGAGACAGGGAGAGAGAGAGAGAAAGAGAGAGAGAGCGAGCTGAGGCTGGCCGCGAACCCGGATCCTCTGGTCTCTGCCTCCCAAAGTACTGAAATTACAAGCGTGCGCCACCACGCCCGGCTACAAGTGGATTTCCAACTGTCAGAGCATATCACAAACATCATGCCCTCTAATTTCTATATTTTTTAAATTAATTTTGATTTATTCTAAAATTGACATTAGCTCTTGAGTCCAAATTTCTCAGGATCAATAGCTCTTTGAGGCACTGAGGCTCACTGAACTGCAGTCACAATGCCTTCTTTGGAGAATAACCCCTGAAGGCTTGGGAACTGGGCACTTGGGGACACCTCAGTGGCTGTAGCAGGGGGCCTGCACTTGTCTCTGGAGAGTCACTTTGTGTTGAGGGAGATTCAGTTTTGCCCAGTTCTTGTCATTTCCCTCAAGTTGCAAAATACTAGATTCAGAAGAGCTGTGCATGAATGTTTTTGCATTGATGGACATGCCATACCTAATATACCACAGGCTTGTCACTTTCATGGTTGTGACTTGCATGGTTGGCCAGTTTTTCGGGTTGTTTATTCTTTCCAGATTGCCTGGATATGGTAAAACCATCAAGGTCCCTGTGCTTGTTTTATTCTTCCTATCTACTAGGATAAGAGTGTTTCCACTTTCAAAATAGATATGTAGTCAGGTTGGAGAACATAAAAGGAAAGCCCATACTAAAGAAAACAGACTGGCAGTCTTTGTCCTGTGAGTTGGTGCTAAGGTCATAAGAGTGGTCAGTGCTGTCTCGTGAAAATTTGAGGCTGGAAGCATAGAGGTCCAGGATACAGATCCCTGAAAGCCCTTCCTCACAGGGCCTCAGAGCAAAAGAAGAGGATGATCATGTGAAGGACGGGGTGAAGGGGGAAGCATGAAACCAGAGAATCCAGAGGCATAGATGTATGCTGCAAAGATCCAGCTCAGGCTTACGTGTGACCTGAAGTTGACTAGAGGCCTTAGCAGAAGCAGTTTCCATGGAGGGATGGAGATGGGAAACAAAGCGGATGTGAGGTGAGGATGAGAGATTTGGTCCTCACTATCCCAGGCTAAAGGAGCCACTTCTTTCCAAGATGGGGGAGCGAAGAGACAGGGCAGTACTGGTTGGGTGAGGAGAACTGTTGGAATCGTGGGAACATTTTTGTTCATGGTAGTGTTTGGATTTTTTGTTTGTATGTTTGAAGATGAGAGAACTCCAGCATGTATCACTATGTGCTAGAGCCAATTATTAAATTTTCAGCAAGTTTGGTAGCCAGTTGTGAAACAGTTGACAGATTAAAATGGGCCATAGTGGGAGTATTTATACCACAGAAACTGGCAAACACAAACATTCCCCCACCATCACCACCAAGAGCTGGTTGTTAAACATTTACTAGCACTCCACGAAGCATATCTGAAAACAGCACCCAGGACAGCCAGTGAGACTCATGGTGTAGGAGGCAGAGGAGATACTGGTCCATGGAACTTGGCTCTGAGGATAGGGAAGGAGATGGACTCCAAGTACTGATGGGGAGACAGGCTTCTAGAAGAAGGAAGAATTTTAATAGAAGCAACAGAAAAGAGGGTGACAGAGGAGAGAGCCAAGATCTGTAATAGTGATAATTATCAAAGCTAACACTCTTTAGTTCCTATTTTGTGTGAAATATTTATTTCCTATAACAGCAGGTACTGTCATTATGTTTTCATAAATGAGGACTCAGAAGCACAGAGAGGGGATGTAGTTTTCCCAAAGCCCAATTGTCATCAAACCACAGAACCAGGATTTGAACACAATATCTGATGCTCCAACCCTCATACCTGCATATCTGTCCCTGTGTGGCTTCCTGGAGGATGTGTGGATTCTGTGGCAGGAAGCTGACCTGGGCTCCCTGTTGATGGTTTCTGTTATCTCTATGAAGAATGCAGCAATATCGCCTTAGACTGAGGGGAGCCAATGAGACTTCTTTAAAGAAAGTAGAAAGTGTGTGAAATAATTTCATGGAGCTTAGAAAGCCCAGCTGACAGGCCGGGCGTGGTGGCACACACTTGTAATCCCAGTACTTGGGAGGCGGAGACAGGAGGATCCGGGTTGGCGGCCAGCCTCAGCTACTTAGTGAGGCCCTCCGCAACTTTGTGAGACCCGGTTTCAAAATAAAGTATAAAAAATAGGGCCGGGGGTGTAGTTCGGAGGTAGAATGCCCCTGGGTTCAATTACCGGTACCGCAAAAAAACAAAAACAAAAACAGAAAGCCCAGCTGACTAGAGAAACATGAGAAGATCCCAGCTATGGCTGAAGCTTCAAGTTGGTGGTTTGGACCCTAAAGGTATAGTGAGACCACTGCATAGGATTTTCCTCCTACAGATTCCCCAGCCACTTTATTTAGGTACAGAGAAAATGCGTGTGGGGCTCAACCAGGGTTTGAATTATGACATATAGATGGGAGGTGGAAGGAATTTAGGGATCAAGGAAGTTAGGAAGAATGAGCATGACTTTAAGAATGGACCATGGAATCTGCACAGGTGTCTCGGACAACATTTTCACTGCTATAATCCAAGACAACTAACCACACATCTTAGAGGACAGAAGATTTATTTTCTCACAGTTGTTTGAAGATCTTGGATTTTCAGTCCATGTCAGGCAAGGTTACATCTGCAGAGCTCAGGGTATTACAGTGGAAGCAGAGAGAGGGAGAGAGCAAGGGTTTTGCTCTCACCTCATGGAGGCTGGAAGCAAGAAAGCAGGAGATTCAAAGACAAAAACTCAGTCCCTAAGGCCACATCTCCAGGGACCCACCTCCTCTAGCCACACCCACCTGCCTAGGTGACCACACAGTAAACTCATCACAATGGATTTTCACACTGATGAGGTTACGACCCTCCTGATGTAATTATATCAACTCTGAACATTAATACATGAGGGTCTCACCAAGTTTCTGAGGCTGACCTCGGACATGTGATCCTCCTGTCTTGGCCTCCCACCTATAGGGGTTATAGGCATGCACCACCACATCTGAATCATGTGTCTTGTATTTTTTTGTTTTGGCACTGGAGATTGAACCCAGGGGCATTCTACCTCCTAGCTACACCCCCAGCCCTATTTTTTATTCTTTATTTTGAAACAGGGTCTCACTAAGTTGCGGACGGCCTCACTAAGTAGCTGAGGCTGGCCGTGAACCTGGATGCTCCAGTCTCAGCCTCCCAATCTTGTATTTTTTGAATCTTTGTTTTGTACTAGGCTTAAGGACCTTTTATCAAAAGTTATTTTGCAGGTTTAGACTCCTTGTTGAACCTGAAAGTGAGTCCTGCCATAATAAAGAATTCCTAATGAACCTAATAACATCAAGGTTTAGCTATTCACCAAAAGCTACTTCCTGATTTAAAATACAGTTTATCACCATCAGGTAACATACTCAGACTTTTTCCAGGTGCGAACATCATCAATTGGAATGACAATCACATAAGATGTGAAGCTTTGGCCTTCACATAGGTTTTACATCTCTGCCCCTTTTCTCTCTTGGTCATTCATTGAAACCTCTGGGAATTGGCATTCATAAGTAGTAGTAAGTTACATCATGTGTAGTGTAGCTCCTTTTCTTACTGAGAAGGTGAAATAAATATGTGTTCCGTGCCGTGATGTGTAGAGGAATTGTATGCTTTTCCTTCTTTGATCTCTGGAATGTCTGGGCTCCCTGGACTGTCCTCTGGTGAGGTGATGCCAGTTGAAGGAGACATTTTTCTTCCTGAAAAACAGCCAGTGGTTCGGGATAGTAGTGTTGTTTCCCCAAGACCTCATCTCCAGGAGAGTTTGCTGCTCAGTTAATGTAAAGTTTGACCCAATATGGTTTCCCTTGCTTAGGGGCCATGTTTCCTTATGCTCGAAGTGGGATTAATTTTCATAACTTAATTTACCAGGTCCTGGAGGCAAGCCACGGTTGCTATGGGAACAGTAACTGAATTTCCTGGCTTTTGTACATTGAACACATTGACAATGATGCTTGAGTGACATAAGTGTTTCTACCTTTCCCCGCTTTTATTCCCTTTTCCCTTTGAGATGTATTATTGTTGGGCAAAGGGGAAAGGATTTAATTCCACAGGCTGTTTTATCAGATTAGTGTGTCATAGTATTCACCTGGTGAGTTATTTTCATGGTAATTATGTGTCCAAAGGAAGCATGTGTCCAAACTTCACTCCCCACCTTTGGTGCTAGTTTTGATGGGCTTTCAAACATCTTAGAGACCCAGGCAAAAAGTTAGAAAAAATGTTCATCTTCATTCGGTTTATAGAACTTAACATGCCTCTGTGTACAGTGGTAAGTGAACTGCACGCTTAGAATGTCGTGCTCATTCACATTTCTTCTTTTTTTTTTTGCGGTACTGGGGATTGAACCCAGGGGCATTCTACCTCCAAGCTACACCCCCAGTCCTATTTTTTATTCTTTATTTTGAAACAGGGTCTCACTAAGTTGTGGAGGACCTCACTAAGTAGCTGAGGCTGGTCGCGAACCCGGATCCTCCGGTCTCAGCCTCCCACATACTGGGATTACAAGCGTGTGTCAGCACGCCCGGCTCACATTTCTTCTTAATCATCATGAGTCATTTCTTCCTGAAAATTGAAAGGCCTTTTGGGTTAGATATCTATATACACAATAGTGGGTGATTGTTGGAGAAGTGCTTACATTGCATTTATAGGCCACATAATCTTTAGCCTAACATTTGCATATTAATGGATAATTGTAAAACATTATGTAAATTACACATGGTGGTGAATATATTATCAAATCAAATGACCTTTAGGGGTAATTACAGGATGCTGCTATGTCAACTAGGACGCTGCAGGTTGCATGCTGAACACTTCCCATAAAATGAAATATAACCCAGCCAGGGTTTATTTTCATCAGAGTCGTGTGTGTGACCTTTCAGTACCATTCTCCACTTTGTTAAATGAAGCACATTTAGGGTTATGTCAAGTCATAGAATATCAAGGATTAAATGAATAATATTATGAATGAAAAATATTAAAACATGAAATGTTTTAGGACGGTATTTATGTGTTCAAGACCCATGAATATTGATGTCTTTCAATATAGTCATTTGAATATATTTTTTAATTTTTTATTTAAAAACAATTCATTATCATTGTGAAATGCGGTTAACAGTACAACCTCCTTAAGGTACCCTGCCTTAGTCCACTTTCTGCTACTATAACAGAACGCCTGAGACCAGGTAATTTATAAAGAACAGAGATTTATTTGGCTCATAGTTCTGGAATTTTGGAAGGTCAAGAGTGTGGCACCCGCATATGCCAAGGGCCTTTGTGCTTCCTCATCCCCTGGTGGAAGATGGAAGGACGGGAGAGGGCAAGAGCAAGATAGGGAGAGGAAGGGGGTTGAACTTGTTCTTTTATCAGGACCCCACTCCTGCAATAACCAACCCATTCTTGCCATGACAAATGAACCCATTCTGAGATAAAGACTAATCTCCAGCTAATCACCCCTTTCTACACTATTGTACTAGGGATTAAGTTTCTACACATTTGGTGGGTACATTCAAACCATGGCATACCCCATTGCTAAATGACTTCATTCTTTTAACTATTGGCATGCTCTCTTTGAGGATCACTGATTTATTACCCTCTTCTCCACTAGTCTAACTCGAAAACTAGTCTCTGTATTGTGGTCAGGAAAACATTGTGGAAGGCAGGCAGGCAGGCAGGCAAGGAGAGAGGGGGGAGGTTGGGCAGTCCTGGTCACTTTCTTTATCCATTTGTTTTAAAAAGGGAGAGGGGCTTCTCTTTAGAACAAGTGTTTTGCTGTTCTTGTTGTTTTTCTCATAGAGTAGATCTCTAAATTGTGGCTGTAGCTGGTGTTTTTTTTATTTATTTATTATTTATTACATTTATTGGTGCATTGTAGTTATACATTTTGGTAAGTGTCAGGATATCAGAAGCATGCATGCACACATGTAGCTGGTGTTTTGAAGAAGGATTTAAAAAATAACTAAAATATGGAAAATCAAAAATAATCATGGACAAAACAGTCATTTGCTGTGTACTTAGAAATGTGAATCTTAGTCCAAGGAGCTCCTGTGGTCAGAGACCTTCTGTCTGAGTCCTCTCCTTCCCCTTCTGGGCTTCCCTCCTGCCCAGACCACCACAGAATTGGGTTAGAATCAGGTGACTTGGGGGCTGGTTGGTTTTGTTATACTGAAAATAAAATAAAATAAAATAAAATAAAATAAAATAAAGCCAATGAACCCCAAAGAATTTCCAACTGAAGTTTTTGTGCTTTGGTCCACTGTTCTAGAATTTTGTAGGCCCATTTCTCACTACAAAGAAAAGAGAGTTCTGCTGCTTTCCCAGCAACAGGGTTCGAGTTAGATGGTTAAACCCTCATTTTTGCCCCTTTCTGGTTCTGTGACATCTGACAAGTTACTGAATTTAAGCTCCCCACTGACTTTTAAAGGCGTGGGTAATAATTCTTACCCCCTCCCCAGGTCTGTTGCGAAGGTCAAAAGCAAACGCAGATATGAAGAATCCGTGGCAGGTGCTGAGTACATGTCCTTCCTGGTGGGTGTCTTTCCTTGTTTCCATCCCCTTCCGGCAATGGCATCACAGAAACCTCTGGAAGTGACGACTGTCAGAACTCAATTGTGAACAGGTGGCCAATGTGTGGGCCAGTATCTGCCTTGGGCGAGTCATTTATTTTTCATTCCTGTCCCCCTTCTCCATTTCCAGCTCAGATGGGTAATTTTGAGCTTCTAGGAACTAATGAGAAAATGAACAGCATTGTTTCCATTATTGCTCTGCTGCCATGAGGTCTCTGGTGGGAAGATTTGAGAGAGGAGAGGATAATAAAGAAAAAAAGAAGCCTGCTCAAATTTAAACTGTGCTGTCTAGGGCCTCCTGCACATGACTTCAAAGCCACATTTCCTTAAGTGGGAGTTATAGGCTTAATCTCCTTTCCAGTTAGAAATAATTCCTAATGATTAGCATAATTGTGAATCATTGTGGGCTCTGTGAGATACTATTGATGGCAATCCCTACTGAAAAGCAGTGAGACATAGAAATGGCTTCTGCCATACAATGAAAGAGGAAAATATAACAGCTAATTAATAGGCCTTAAAATAATTTCTACTACTATATGCTAGAAGTTTGACACACATATCATTAGTTTTCCACAAGGAGAAGTTATCCAATTTTTATGGTATCCCATATACAAAAGCTGAGACATTGGTCCTAGTCCTGAGTTCTTGCTTTAAAATAATTTTACCCCACAACTCTTCACAAGTGCTGCAAAGGTTTGTGACTTGCTAGCACCCACAATTTGGGATTCCCACCAGAGATCTCAGGACACCAGAGCAATACTGATAACACTGTTGTTCATTTTCTCATTAGCTCCCAGTGGCTCCAAATTGCCCATCTGAACTGGAAGTAGAGAAGGGGAAAGGAATGATAAATAGGTGACTTGCCCTAGGGCAGGCACAAAGGTTTCTGTGATGCTTTCCCAGGAAGAGGATGGACACAAGGAATGATATCTAGAAGGAAAGACAGGCATTCAGCACCTGCGACGGATTAAGATGGGATTATGACTTGCTGGCACTTTTACTGATTCGTCTATAAAAGCCCGTGTGATGTGGCAGTTGCCTTAGGTGGACCAAAATTGGTCCCCATGGGTTCACTGAAAGAATTCATCAACTTGGAGAATGTAGAGAAGTAAAGGTAAAGAGCTGTCTTCAGGGGTTCACTGGGCATTAGAGAAGAGTCCCCCAGCCAGCTCTCACCTGAGAATTACCATGGGGAGACCATGGATTCTACCATGTTCCATGGCCCTGATGGGGAATCTTGAGCCAATGGGATGTCCCATGGTTAGCAGTATTGTGAGGTGCACAGGCCCCTCTCCACAGTCCTTCTTGATCCTTTGTTGGATCCCCCACCCTTTCTTGGAAGGAACCCACCATGAGTTCCAGGTATCTGAGAAATCCTTCTTGGGTGTGGATTAAATCAAACTTCTAACACTAGACTTTACAAAATAGTTCCTAGACCCTGAAATGGTTCTGGTCCTAGGGGACCCACCACAGGGGTCTCTGAATAGAGAGTCTCTAGAAGAGAGGTCACATTATGCTCCAGTAGATGGAACTGAGCTTTCAAGGGACCTTTGGAAGTGATTTGCTTTCATGGTTTCCACAAAGTTGCGCCCCATCGGTTCCTGTGCTCAGTCTGATGAAAGCTTGGCAGGCTTCCTTTCTTTCCCTCACTTTCTTTCCTGCTCAGTTCTGGTTGGGGTGCCCCCCTTACCCCCATGCACAGTGCAGAGTAGGTATGCCAACAAGGACAGAAGGAGACAGAGAAGTTGATACATGGCTCCTCACCTCTTAGGTTTTTAAAGTGAATTTTAAAAGCCACAATGGAAGTGTAATAAGCCAGCTAGAAACTCTCCCACAAAAGTGGGAGATTTTAAAAAATTTTGCACCTCTGTTGCTTTGACTTGAGTGATATATCCTGGAGAAGACAATTTAGCATTTATATGCAATCAGCCCCATAGAATCAAGCAAATGAGAAAGAGAGGTCTTGATCTCATTGGTAAGGGATTCCTTGGGTCTCCAGACTGAAGACCCTGCTGGGCCAGAACCAAAATTTCATGATTGAGCAGTCTCTCTCTCTCTCTCTCTCTCTCTCTCTCTCTCTCTCCTTCTCTTACACACACACACACACACACACACACACACACACACACTACAATATATAATGTGCATGCATACACATGTGTAGGTATGTGCATGCCCATGGAGAGTCTGCATGTCTTTTCTTTTGAAGGACTAACCTTTTTCTGTAATTGTGTGATGCCAACTTCTTTAGGGTAAAAATGAAATGCTTTGTTCTTTAATTAATGTTGGTGGTAGTGGTAGAAGAATGTTTACATGGTGTTACTGGACACAATAGAAAGTTGGTAACATTATGCCAATGCCCAAATTTGAAAGAAAATATTTCCTTGTCTGGAAATGCCCCAAGTAGAGATCATGAACTAGTCAAACTGCCAGCACCTACTCCCCTGCATCAATATTTAGATTAAGCTTGGAAAAGTGAAGAGAAGCATTCTTACTAATAGACACAAAGGTCAGCTCGCATATGCATGTATGTGCACATACATAAAAAGCTTAGACTTGCTTCTCAGTGCTATGCTGAGGTGGTGTTATTGAGCCAAGTAAAGCCTCAACATTATGTCTGTAAGAAGGAATGATGAGCCGTGTGTGGTGGCACAAGCTTGTAATCCCAGTACTTGGGGAGGCTGAGACCGGAGGATCTGGGTTCGCGGCCAGCCTCAGCTACTTAGTGAGGCCTCTGCAACTTAGGGATACCCCGTTTCAAAAATAAAGAATAAAAAAATAGGACTGGGAGTGTAGCTCGGTGGTAGAATGCCCCTGGGTTCAGTCCCCGGTACCGCAAAAAAAAAAAAAAAAAAAAAAAGAAGGAGTGATAAAGTTTTCATAAAGAAAAAGGTTACAGAAGTACTTCTTTTGTAGAGAATTTCATGAGAGCCTCATGGCTGGGAGAACTTGATTCCAACCTCCAAAGGGCTTTAGCATCTTCTGCCTGGGGTTGAGTTGGCAGGAGATCTGACCTACAAAGAACAAGCCCTGCCTGTGCAGATCACTAAGAGAATCAGTCTCCTAACACTTCATGCTCTGTAATCTTATAAAGTTAGACATTGGGGCAAAAAGTTGCTAACATTGATTTTTTCCCCACAAAATATAACAACTATGTAGAATGGCATCTTGATTTTAACCTCTTAAATCACAGTCAGGATGCAAAACCCACCAACGCATATATAAGTGTAAAATTCCATTGGTAATGCAATTTTCCTCAAAAAGATTATAATTAATGTCTGTCTTGTTACATGTTTTGTCATTTATTAAGCACCTTCTTCTTCTTTGTGTTATATCCAATATACTAAAAATAAAACATGAATATTTCGAGTACTTACCATGTACTGGACAACTTGCTAAGAACTTCATTTCGTACTTAAGCCATCCTCTGAGACAGATTGCTGTAGTTTGGATCTACATGCTAAAGGCCATATGTTAGAGGCTTGGTCTCTAGCCTGTGGTGCTGTTGGGAGCTGGTATGACCTTTAGGAGGTGGGCCTAGCGGGAGGAAGTTGGGCCATTAGGGTGTGCCCTTGAAGAGGATATTGGGACACTGACCCCTTTCTTTCATTCTCTCTCTGCTTCCTGGTTGCCACAAAGCAAACAGCTTCATCTCTCATGTGCTCCCCACCCTGATGTGCTGCCTTGGCACAGGCCCAAAGGCAGGGGGACCAAGTGGCCATGGGCTGAAACCTCTAAAACCATGAACTCAATGAACTTTTCTTTCATGTAAGTTGATTATGTCAGGTATTTTGTTATAGCGATGGCTAATGCACAAGTACTACTCTAATCTCTATAGATGCAATTACCTATTCAGAGGCCCAGCAACTATCATAGATTGCAAGTTGAAAGGAGACCAAATAACAAGAGGAACTCAGAACCCTGTGTCCAAACCAAACCCTACCCTCACCACCAATCTCCACTGTTCTTTCTCCAAGTATAGGAATATCCTGTTTGGTTTTCTAGCAGGCACTGACACTACATTCTCATGGACCATGATTTTGTCTAAGCTTTTCTGGGAGCCGTGTTTGGTCTGAGCAAGGTGGCTACAGTAGGAATTCTGAAGGTTGGCACACCCAGAATTATGTCAGCATGGAAAGCTGACCCTGCTTGATATCCCTGTTGAGAAAGTGACTTAGAAGAAATGGCAACTGTTGTTGTTTTTTAATCATTGCTTCTCCTTCCTCCTGGACACACCAGCCTTGTAAAGAACTGGCTAGAGATCTATAGTCAATAAAAATAGCTTGTGTTTATAAATCACCTTTCCCCTAAAGTATAAAACCATCTCCACAAATTTTACTAGAACCAAAATCTTCTTGAAATATTATTGAGGAAAACAGGCTATGGTAAATTGTAAATTGGCTCTGGGTGTGATTATACTTGTACATTTCTCTTGTCCCTCCCAAAGCACCAATCTTTACTAAATATTTTGTGGCTAATTGTTTCCTAATTAAGGCTAAGTGTAATGATAAATCACAGTGGTTTATAGGGTCACCCTTTTAGCTAAGGCTTGAAGAAGATTGTGGCAGACCATGACCTGAGGCTGGCCCCTCTCTAAGTACATCATTTCCCCATAAGCTATGGGGCAATGGTGCCTCTAGAATTGTCTGGGTGCAGTGGATGGGTATGACCAGACCTATAGATAAAACCCAATACAGATGTGGAAAGCATGCACATCTCCCAGACATCCTCTCACCCCAGAACCCCGGGAGACAGACCAATAAGAGATTCCACTTGCTGGAGAGCTGGAGCAAACACCTTGTTGAGCATTGACACACACGCTAGTTGGGCCAATCCTGCAAATAGATGGCTAGAGACCACATTCCCTTGGTTCTTGGGAGACTATCTGGGCAGTGAGCTGCAGGGAGGTAGGGATCTTGACTGCTAACACTTTGATTCTAGACTCAGAGGCATACCTAAAATTCTGAAATCTGTGTGATTATGGCGTACCTAAAATTCTGAAATCTGTGTGATTATGGGCCCAGGCGTCTTTAGCTCCTGCATTGCCAAAAGTTGAAGAAATTGAGGCTTCAAGAGGGAACTCAGCGTTCCCAACTTCACATAGCTACTACTAAGATGTAGAGATGTAATTTACCCAAATCTTTAAAGCTTGTGCTTTTTACAGTACACTCTGCTGCTTCTCATTTGGACAGCTTTTTTTTTTAAAGACACACCAGCTTTCCATCTTTCCATTTTTTGTTATCATTTCTGTATTGATGTCCACTGGTCACGGAAGCCATTTGCTCATATTTGTTTTACTGTTCAGTGTTTATGTTGCAGGATGAATTGCAACCGCATTTTGACATGGCTGACAGGGAGACATAGGTATCTTGAGGAAGCTAAATGATAAGTGCCTTAGAAACCTGTTCCTCGGGTGATGGAATATGCTCTGCTCTATTGTTTGTAAGCAGTAGCATCCCTGCTAGGACAAGAAACGCAATACATATGCTAATATGTACATGAATGGTTGGAAAGATATTGGAATCAAAGAAGCTTGTCTGTTTCATATTTACAGCCAATGGAAATTGAAGGTTTTCAGTGAAGGTGGGAGAGGTGCCAGAAACTGGAGATGGCTGCACAGTGGTGCCTTCCTTTGAATTACTGTAGGCACACATGCTGTTGACAAGGGGGTGGCTAAACTCATTGCCAACCCTGAAATCGTAAGATTCTCTAAAATATCACATGGTATATATTAGACAAATCCCTCGAATACGTTGACTATACTATGAATAAGCTCAAATTCTTAAATTTACTATGGATTGGGATTATACAAAATGCTAAAATTTTATTTCCTATTGCATTATCACCTAATGCTTCTGTAAAGTATTTAATAAAATATTAGCACATTTTACCTATTATTATTAGGCTCAAAGAAAAATAGCTTCTTGAATATTTGTATATTTCTTTATTGAAGCAAATGTCATTTCCCTTTTTGAGGGCAGTTCTTGGGCCCACATTCCCCCACTCTTTCCAGATCTTTGAAAATAGAGGTCATGTCATAAGCATTTGGGGGCTAGATAATCAGTGTATGCTAGGAGACTGAGGGTGAATGTCATTTTCAGAGTTTCTAAAAGTAGATACTAAAAACCATACCCTAGACAAAATTTTACATGGATTATTGAAATATCTAGTTTTGAGTGTTTGTAAGAGAAAGTAACAAATATGTGGAGTTATCTTTGATTCATTAAATTTAATTTCTACCAAAAATTACTTTCCTCTCTGTCAAAAATACTAACAGTATGAATTAGATAGGTGTCCTAAATATAGTATATCTAAGTTCTAGCATGAGACCATGTTTTGAGAATTCTTAAAATGATTTATTTGGAAGAAGTATAGGTCTATCCTTGGCTGTATGTTTGTAAATATTTTAATTCATAATCTGAATAAAGGCATGCAAACTATACTCACCACACTTTTCTTTCAGAACACTCCAAAACAAGAATATGTGTGTGTGTGTGTGTGTGTGTGTGTGTGTGTATGTGTGTGTGTG